>PVKZ01000470.1:638886-809395 GCA_004027375.1 Macroglossus sobrinus | reverse complement strand
AAGAAAGAAAGAAAGAAAGAAAGAAAGAAAGAAAGAAAGAAAGAAAGAAAGAAAGAAAGAAAAAAGAAGGAAAAGTTGGAAAGTGTGAAGTGGAAAGAGACGAAGGGAGGGAAAAAAGGAGACAGCCTAGAGGAAACAAAAGGCCGGAGGGGGCTGGAGCAGGCGGGGAGGGAGTCGCAGCAAAGGATGGGGAATCGAACCCAGGATACCGGCGTTTATTTTTAAATCTTCTAGGTGTCTGCGGGTCAAATAAAGACAAGGGCGGTAACGATTATTCTGTTAAATCTATGGTACTTGACTGAGCAAACACTAATTGATTAGACACCAAAATGATTTGTTTAAAGAGTTTTCCTTCCCAAGTGCAGCTGCTCTCGGGCCCGGGTCGGCATTATGCTGCGAGGCTGCGGAGGAGCTCGCCAAGTGGGCCACGCGCCCGGCCGCAGAGTCCGCAATCGCCGGGAGGGGGGAACTTGTCCAAGCCCCGCCAGCATGAGGCTCCCCGCTGGGCCGCGACGCACGACTTCCACCCTTCGGGTCCTCCAAGGCGGAAGGATGGTGCATTTGGAGACCGTCGCAAGGCAACTTTAGCCTCTGCCCTCCCTCAGTTTACTCCACCTCGGGTCGCTTAGAACTGCACCAGCAAAGACCACTTGTCCCTTGCCCTGTCCTCCCAGCCCCCAGCCCTGGCACTCTACCCTCCCCGCGCGCGCCTAATCTAGAGCCGAGGCCCAGATGAGAAACACCGGAGAGGAGCCTTAACCACTGCCCCAAATAAGGGAAATTTGTCTCCCTCCTCCGCCCAGAAAGGTCTCCTTTGTAATATACTTCAACGAGATAGAGATAAAACCAAGAAAGAAATCCACTGAAAGGTTGGCGACAGAAAGCCAACTCCCCCGGAATCGAAATGGCTGAGGAATCCAGCGCAAAGTTCTGCGGCCAGAGCGTCACCAAGGAGCCTTGGACCCCTCTCGCAGCCCCACAGCATTTAGGACACTCCTTCCCCTTTCAGAGCGTTCGGCCTGAGGCCTTGAAAAGCCCTTGCTAAAATTGGCGACCGCCAGAATAGGTTTATTGGATGGCCCAAGAGAGGAAGTAACCAGAGATGCTCGTGGAGGGGTCTGACGTCCTGACATCGCTGCCCTGGCAGTCGTTCGCTACTCCTAGAAACTGGAGTCAGCTGGGGTTGGCACCAGCTGTCAAGAGCCCTTCACCAGAGCATGTTCTCTTTGGGTTTCGAAGGTGGTCGATAGGAGATGGAACAAAGGAGAATACAAAAATACAGAATATATATATATTTTTTAATAGACAAAAACCGTAATTTAGGTTAATAAGGAAAAATATTACCAGACAGGTAGATTAAAATGATATGCTAAATGGAAGATCAAAGATTGGGAAGAGATCTAGAGTAATTGCTTACCACTTCGTTGGCGCCCAGAGAGTGGAGAGAAGTCACTATTTTTTTTTAATGGTTTTCAATAATGAATCACCAGACCACCCCTTTCTGAATTTCTTGATGTTCTATTTTAAGCCAACAGCAATTTTCTGAATAATTTCTGCCGAGGTGGATGGAAGACAGGAGAGCTTGGCAGAAAGCACAAGACCAAATCTTTCACCCCACGGTTAAGCTGTGACCAGTATACTCTTGCCGCAGGACACCAAAGAAATAGTTCCTCACCAGGAGTTTAATTCTAGACTTGCTACAGACACCTGTTACTTCCTGAGGCCCTGGCCAAAAAGTCAGCCTCCCACTGTAGCCTTTGGGTTAGGGGATCTGCCCTGACACCTAGACTTGCTATGTGTGTTGTCAACAAGTGGGAAGCAAACATTTGATGTCTCAGAGAGGCTAGAAACATTTCTTTAAAATGGTTCTGAAAACTGGGACTGGACCATCTTACCTCTCTACTACTCAGAAAGAAAACTAAAACAGTAGCTCTGAAAATAAAGGAAGGTTCTCAAAAAAAAATTGTGTGTAGAACATTTGGAGAAATGGCTTTATTCTCACTCTTTTCTAAGCGTAGTGGGGTCACCTGGCAAGCTTTAGCCCGCCCAGAATTTTTTAAATTGTACCTGTCCTACCACCACCACCCCAACATTTACAAAATAAGCAATCTGAAACCCTTGTTTCCACATTGAAAAGATTACCAGCATCAAGCATCCAGTCGATAGTCTTACTTTCCTTTTTCTTAAATATATACATGTATGTAATTTTGTAGTGGGGATTGAGGGTATTATTTTGATGTTCCCTGCAGTTTCTCAAAATCTAACCAGGTAACAATAAGGCCTCCCCTCAAATTTCTTGGCTGTTATAAAAAATTGCGCTCATCCTGTAATACACTTGACCAACCAAGTAGTTTCAAGAAGTCGCCTTCTTGAGCTCTAATTTTTTCATTCTCCCATAGTGTACCTGATGGGTGCCAGGCATTGTGCTGATCACTAGAAGCAGGGAGGGAGAAGAGGAACAAAATGACAAAAAGCTATCCCAGTCCTCAAACAGTTGGCAATCTGTCTAGCATCCCTTTCTTCTCCCCCCCCATTCCCCCCACACACACACACACATTTACCTTAACTAGGCCTAAGGGAATCTTCCCACTCATCACACATTCTTAGTATAGGAAAATTTTCCAAGAAGTCGAGTAAGAATAAAATATTTCTGAGCTATCACTGTAATTCAATCAACTACAGAAAAACAATGGTTAAATAACAGGCATGAATAGTCAAGAAAGATTAGGGAGATTTGCAAACCAAAGCAAATCATTCACACACATTAGCCCAATATATACAATACTCATCTGGATCTTTCCTTTGACTTCTCCTTTAGAGACCAACACTGAACCAGTCTCCCTTTTCATAAGAGGGGTAGGGGAGTTGAGCTCACCTGATCTCAGTCCTCTAGGGGTTCAACCAGAAGCCTCACAGGAAGGAGAGTTTCCAGGATCAAGTCCCTAATTAGTTACACAAAAAGAAAACCATGAACAATTTGTGCACTTGGTTGTATTTACTCTTTTACTTTAACAAATTGCCTTTTAGGAAAAGAGTTGTCATATGGGCAAATACATCATTTCCGGGGGATTAATATATAGGGGGACAGTTTAACCCAAAGGCTGCCTGCTACTTTAACCCATTGTTTTGTTTCATATAAGAGCCACATGCTCTATACTATAAATAAAGAAAATAGAAACAATAAGGAAACAATGATGCAGCTTCCCACCAACATATTATGATCCACTAGGCAGAAAATATATTTTATGCTTGTGTGTATGTACATAAGAATAGATAAACATAGATAAAAGTTTAAATAGAATAATTTTGTTTTCTGAGTTCCTTTGTGTCAGTGTGTTTTCCGCCAAAGATGTCTTCCTCTCTGAGGACCTTAAATTCCTAAATGTTCATTGAGCAAGTAAACCCTAAGTCCATTGAGATGGATTCCCATTTCCAGGGCCTCCACAGGTATTGGTTGGACCAGACAGGAGTGTCTCTCATGATGAAACCAACCAGATTAACCAATCTCAGAACATGACCCCTTTCAAAGAAGTCAGGTGACTGTACCCACTGGACTTGATCTACCTGGATCATGATGTTGCTCTGGTGGTGGCCGGGGACCTGGGCAAAGAGATGGGTCTCCTCATGCCTTAGTTGGTGGGAAGTTTCCCTCAGGCATGGGCCTGTCCTAGTTTTTGCCTAGGGGATCCAGCCACTACTACTACCACCACCCAGTCCTGGCCTCTCCTAGGGCCTGGGAACACTTACAGCAGAGACACAACTGGTGGGCCCGGACCACTTGTCCTGGCAAAGGAACTTACAGTTTGAGTTTGGCCCAGTGTGGGCCACACACACTTGGTTTCTTATCGGGGCCCAGATACCCCGGCTCTGAGAAGCACTCTCCCATTGTGACCACGGCTGGCCTGGGGCTGAGGCTCTGCGCTGACCCGGTCCTAACTGCCAAGGGCCTGACAATGGGCACATCTGTCCTTTCTCTGAGGGATGAAAGCACCTAAGCGGACACGGCTCTGCCTTTTGTTACAGATTTTTTTCTTTCTTTTATAAATGAAAGAAAGCCGCGGCATGTGGCGGCCGGGTGTACGTCCACATTGGGGACCTCCCCACGCGATCCCACCAGGCCCAAGGACCAGGTTCGATTCTGGATTGGAGCATGATTGTGAGAAGCGGACAATTACGCCCGAGGTTGAATTGATTTTCAAATCTGGAGGCATCTCGCGGGGACGCCGGGAAGAGGGCGTCCCTACGGGTTAAGCGGAGACCAGTGTGCCTGGTCCACCCTACCGGCATCAGTCCTTCCCGCAAGCAGTGGCTTCTCGGTGCCTTACCAGGAGGGCCAGGGAGAAACCGCAGGAACGGGCCGAGCCTCGGCAGCCCCACTAGTACCCAGAAGTTAATAAGGGAACCCACGAGGGCACTCCCTGCTCCAAACACACACACACACACACACACACACACACACACACACACACACACACGGAATCATTGGCAAAGCCGGAGCATCGCCCTAATTGTCAGCTGAGCCAGAGAAGGACCTAGGCGGCGGGGGACAGCGAGGTATGGCCTGGGCTAGGGCTCTTGTCACTGAGCGCTCCTCTCTCCAGAGCATGTTAAGGGAGGGGTGGGCAGGTTATCGGGAAGGAACAAAGTTGCTGGGTCAACAACCAACAAGCTGACCAAGGCCTTTAAGACTTTTGTCCCCTCCCCCCAACAAAAAGGCCAAGCACCTGATGGTGAGAATTCGGACTCCCAGAAGCCCTCCGGGAAATGAAGCTTAGTGGGCCAGGGTGGAAGGTGTGATGATGGCACAGTCCTCAGCATTCCGGGCAACATGCTCCGGGAGGCAGCAAATGGAGAGAGGGGCGACGGCTCCACAGGCATAGCGCAACACCCAGAATGGGAGCCAGGCAAGTGCGGCCGGGGGCTGGGAGAAGAGCCCACTCCAGCCTGGGAGCCGAGAGGGGCGCAAGTCTCCGGGGGTGGTGGTGGCGGCCCCAGGTCGCTCTCTACGTTGGGCCTTTCCACGTGTGCGCCGCAAACCCGGCCACCCCGCGCCGCTGGTTAGGCGCGGGGCCCCCTCCCACATTTGTACCGGGACGTCACGGACCCCGCGCGCGGGGGCAGAGGGGGCGGGTCTGAGCCGCGCGCCTGCGCGCTACGCCCAGCGGGCGTGAGGGCGGGCCGCGGCGGCGGCGGCGGCGGCGGCGGCGGCGGTGGCGGCGGAACCGCGGCCACAGAGTCTGCAACAGTAACCGAGCCATGGCTCGAGCTGGCCAGCGGCGCGGGCAGGCAGCAGCCGCGGAAGGCGCGCGGGCTGCGTCAGGGGAGCCGGGGGCCTCACCATTCTAAGAAGGAGAGGGGTGAGAGGGGGTCGGGGGTGAGGGGGCTGGGGACACCGAGCTCACCCAACGGCGCGGATCCTTTTTGGAAATTAATATTAAAATAAAAAAGCCGAGGACGCAGAGGGTAAGGTGGGGGCAAGAGGGAAGGCGAGACACACTGAGAGGGAGACAGTGCCCCACAGTGAGAGGAGGGAAGGAAGGAAGGCAACAGTCGCCGGCAGCCGATGTGAACATCCGACTCCGTGCGCCCTTTGCCGCCTATGTCCGGCCTCGATGTTGTGTCCGCCGCCCGCTCGCCCGGATCACGATGAATGCGCAGCTGACCATGGAGGCGATCGGCGAGCTGCACGGGGTGAGCCATGAGCCTGTGCCCGCCCCTACCGACCTGCTGGGCGGCAGCCCCCACGCGCGAAGCTCCGTGGCGCACCGCGGCAGCCACCTGCCCCCTGCGCACCCGCGTTCCATGGGCATGGCGTCTCTGCTGGACGGCGGCGGCGGCGGCGATTACCACCACCACCACCGGGCCCCCGAGCACAGCCTAGCCGGCCCCCTGCACCCCACGATGACCATGGCCTGCGAGACTCCCCCAGGTATGAGCATGCCCACCACCTACACCACCTTAACCCCTCTGCAACCGCTGCCGCCCATCTCCACCGTCTCGGACAAGTTCCCGCACCATCACCACCACCACCACCACCACCACCACCCGCACCACCACCAGCGCCTGGCGGGCAACGTGAGCGGTAGCTTCACGCTCATGAGGGACGAGCGCGGGCTGGCCTCCATGAATAACCTCTATACTCCCTACCACAAGGACGTGGCTGGCATGGGCCAGAGCCTCTCGCCCCTCTCCGGCTCTGGTCTGGGCAGCATCCACAACTCCCAGCAAGGGCTCCCCCACTACGCCCACCCGGGCGCCGCCATGCCCACCGACAAGATGCTCACCCCTAACGGCTTCGAAGCCCACCACCCCGCCATGCTCAGCCGTCACGGGGAGCAGCACCTCACGCCCACCTCAGCCGGCATGGTGCCCATCAACGGCCTTCCTCCGCACCACCCCCACGCCCACCTGAACGCCCAGGGCCATGGACAGCTCCTGGGCACAGCCCGGGAGCCCAACCCTTCCGTGACCGGTGCGCAAGTCAGCAATGGAAGTAATTCAGGGCAGATGGAAGAGATCAATACCAAAGAGGTGGCGCAGCGTATCACCACCGAGCTCAAGCGCTACAGCATCCCACAGGCCATCTTCGCGCAGAGGGTGCTCTGCCGCTCCCAAGGCACCCTCTCGGACCTGCTGCGCAACCCCAAACCTTGGAGCAAACTCAAGTCCGGCCGGGAGACCTTCCGGAGGATGTGGAAGTGGCTGCAGGAGCCGGAGTTCCAGCGCATGTCTGCGCTCCGCTTAGCAGGTGAGCAAGTTAAGGAGCTGAGCGCGCGGTCGTGTAAGGGATAGGGAAGCCAAGGGACCGAAGGAGAAAGAGAGAGGGCTGGGACCAATTCACGCCGGCCTCCTTTCCCCAAGAGAGGGGTTCTTGGGCCTGGAAGAGCCAGCGCATGGCTCCAGGCAGCAGACCGATTAACTCCTCCAGGTCTTGGTGCGTTGGGCTGTAGAAGGCTCCGGTAGCTGAGTGGCGCGGCCTCTGCGACTGCGGGGGCGCATTTGTGCTTGGAGACATCGCTAGAAGCTCGCACAGCCCAAGGTGGAGAAAAATCCTCCCACCTGGCCGGCCACGGTCTGTACTTTTCTTCTCGGTTAGGCGCTAGGTAGGGGTTTAGAGAGATGGCAACGCGTGAGTGAAATTGCGTGCAGGTGCTGCCAGCCTGTACCTTTGGCACGCGGGCGCCGAGCTGGAGCTGCCTGCCAATGTTTGGCTGAACTCCGTGCAGAGACCCGCTCCCGCATTCACTCTGTTAGCCCGGGGTGGGACGCAGGGGAGTGCAGAGTTGAAGCAAAAGGTTCTAAAGCCTTAGGGCGATAGGTGTATGGCGTAGATGATGTGTAAGACAACACGCACTCTTTGCTTGTAACCGGCAGGAGAGGAAGGCAGACTGTTCGAGCTCCGGGTGAGGGCGACTGAGCAACAAGGAAGCTTCCAGCCGAGTCCAGGGACAGTTTCGCTGCCAAGTCGATTAGGACTTAGCATTTTGTTTTATTCTTTTAAATGATTTTTCCTCTGAATCCCCATGGGGGCGGTAGGAATGCGGGAAAGACCCCCAAATCTACGAGCAGAGGTCTTTCGGGCCCGAAATCCCGAAGCCTGCGCGTTTTCTAATTGATTGAGGTCTTGGGCGACGCTGCACAGGCACAGCGCCTAGCTCCCTCAACCTCTCTAGGCTAAGGTGCGGGCCAGGCTCTGGCCCACTGACTAGCAGAGGGGACAGCTGAGCCCAACCTGAATCGCACCGAGGATTCGGCTGCCTCCGAGGGCAGAGGACGGACACGAAGTGAGGTAGAACCAGGATCAGCCGAGGATGGGTTCGGTTTGATGAGACCCGGGCTGGGTCCATTCTCCCTACCCCCAGTCTCAGCCTGGCGCTCTGGCCTGAGTCCTGGCAAAGAGAAAGGTAAAAGCCGGTATGAGGGTTTGTTAATTAACTGATCGTTCTCCATTAATTCTTCCCTGGAGAATGAGAGACAGTCAATCCGCTCAAAGCCGGGGGCACTGAGCAGTTTCACAGTCTAAAATCAAAGCAAGCGGCCAGAACCCCCTCCCCCACCTCGTGCCGGCCAATGAGAAACCAGAGGGAGGCAGGTGCTGGCATACCCAGGAGCCAGCAACTCGAGCCGAATGCGATCCAAAGCTCCTCGGGTCTGGGCGCTCCATGCCTCCCGGCCCGAGCCAGGGCTTTCCAGCCCAGCCCAGCACTCCGTCGCTCCAAGCACAGATCTACTCAGGGAAGCCTAGGTAGGAGGCAAGAAGGGAGAGGTTGACTGGTTGCCCTCTGGACTCCCATGATTCCACTCTCTAGACCTGTGTGAAGCCACCATATCGCCCATTCCCCACCCCCTTGGGCTAACGGAGATTCGAGGGCACCCAGAGTTCCAGAGGGGTGGGTGAAATGGCTATTACTGTCCGTGACTATTCCACCTCTGCTGGAGCCCAAGATAATGAGTGCCTTTTCACACGCCTATTCCAGCCTTGAGCCCAGCTTCAGGACTTTTTACCCAGGCAGTGCCCGCACAGGCCGGGGAGGGGTTTGGAAATGGACAGATGCCCTCAGGGAAGCCTGTACTGCACAGGCCACCCGGTAAAAGCGCTTGCTTGTGACCAAAATGATCCTCCTCCCCCGCACTGCCTCTTGTACCCTAGGGAAGGAAAGACTGACAGGTTCTGTTCAGAGACGATCCCATGCCCTGGAAACCCTGCTTAGCACCCTGCCCTGCGTGATTGTGCTGTTGAGGGAGACCCCAAATACTGCAACCCGCCCGCAGGAGGGCATTGGGAGACACAGGCAGCAGGCTGGCGGAGGCTGACGGAACCCAGGAAGCTACAGGCGCCTTCCTGGCACCTAGCAGCCCGTGGTGAGTCACACTGGCCCTGGGCACGTGGCCTTTTCCTCGAGAAAAAAAAAAAGCAAGAAAAATCCAGGACTCTGGTAGGACACGTGTTTGACAACTAATCTAAAATGGACTCCACAAGCCGCATCCTAACACCCAAATGGAGCGTTGTCTCTTTCATTTTCCTTTTTTTGACTTAATTAAAGGGGTGTGGACCGAACCTGTAACAATCTCATTACACTGTAAGAGCCACTATCTATTTTTAAGTCACCGAAGGAACCATCCTGTTAACAACGTTGTCACTTAGAAAAATAAATAAGAGTGAGGCTGTTTCCTGAACCCTTCAAAGTGATCTCTACTGGTCTTTGCAAGAGACTTAAAACTGATTGCAGGGCACATTGACTGTGGCTGTGAGACATTGTCACCACCTCCCCACCACCACTTTCCAAGCACAAAGATGCTCCTTGCAACTTTGCTCGCTGTTGCACTCAAAGACCAGTCAACCTAGTCCCTACCCCATGCAAGGCCCCAGGCCCACCCAGGTCGGTCTGTCACTCGGTGGCGGTGGCGGGCGAGTGGCTTCTCCATGCACCTCCTTGTACCCAGGTACAAGGAGCATATCCTGCTCTGGAGGGTCAAACCCTCTACACGTGGCAGCGTGTTTGGGGAGGCGCCTTCTCCTATCAAAATTACATCGGTTAGTGGAAGACGGGAGACAGAAGGAAATTCTAACCAAATTAGCTAACTTTAAAAAATCAGTATATGTTTCCTCAGTGTAATACTTGCTTCTACCCCATTAAAGTGCAGTGCAACCAGGTTCCTGCTGGTATCTCATCCCAGGTGGGTTGGGTGGGATGGGCTGTGCGGGTGAGTGGTAGTCCCGCCTCTGACGTGGGCACCTATTAAGACGCCAGTAAATTAGTTTCCAATTAAAGATTCAAATTCCAGAAGGCATCCGCCACAGTAGGGGAACTGCCAGCACAGGAAGAGGCCACAGCGCGTACCCACCACCTGGTGCAGGGGTGAGTGCTGGGCCATTCGCATCCTTTGGTAACTGGAGGCACAGAAACTTACAAATGATGCTGCGAAGCTGGCTGAGTCTCCTGTACCCAGGGCTGCGCCCCCTTCCAGCCAGGGATTTGCTCCAAAACTACTTGGAGAAAGACCTGAGCTGGGAAGGGGGAGGGGCGGGGAGATAGAGCAGGAGGTGGCCATGAGAAAGTCTCACCCCAGTCAACCTGGGCTGTGTTTGCCATAAGTGGCCTTGTGCCTTGGTTGATTGATAACTGCCCCCCCCCCGGCAAGTTCATTTGCTTTTTGTTAATATTTATCCCAGAGAGTGACATTTCATCGTTCCCTCGCTTCCATGGGCCTCAGGAGCCAAGCAGAAGGAGTGCAATTCTGGGTTCTGGGAACCCCACTTTCCCAATCGTCAAAGACTCCCAGGCCGGGAGAAAAGCCAGAACTGGGAGTGTGGGAGGCGAGAACTAGAAAGGTGCCTAGGCCCTAGAGTAAGAGAAGATAAGGGGAGTGGTTTCCCTCACACCCGGTTTCCCTAGCTCCCAGCTTCCCGGCCCCGCGGATTTCGCGGATTTCGCGCAGTGCAGCTGCTCCCAGCCCGCTGGCTGCAGCGCGAACAAAGGGCCAGCGGGGGCAGCGTATCTCGGCAGCCTGGAAGCCCGTGGGGAGTGTCTCCTCTGAAGACCTGGGGAGGCCTCCTCCCGTTGTAGCTGGGAAACCAACCAGTCATCAGGCAGAGCATCCCCCAGGCTGAATGGTCGCCACCCAGGGAATTGGCTGGAACCGCCCCACCTCCACACACACACACCAGCGAGCAGGAAACCAAAAGACCTCCCTCTTGGGAATAATCATCAGAAAGCTCTGCATGGGCCTTTCTCACAGCCCATGTCTGACGCTTCAAGTGGGTGAAATAATAGTGCCGTCTTCACTACGGAACACAAACCTCAGTAAGGAAAGAAAGGAGGGCGTGAGGTTAAGCCTGTAAATTGGTTTGAGTAGGGTGGGGGGGGGCCTGCTTCTGGGACTTAAGGAGGCCCAACAATTGTTGTGTGGCTACCCAGTTGTCAGCACATTGAGGAGAGCCTCCTGAGTCATACAAACCCCCTGGCCTCTTTGGAAGGGGGCTGGCTGTCCCACCAGAGGGTGCAGCCAGGAGCATTGTGGGAGCGCGGAGGGCGATGGAGGTCTGCGGGAGTGATCCACCCAGCCTAGGGCTGCTGTGGTCACTGTTTTGCAATTGGCACTTGAGACGGACTGTGCCAACAACAGCATGTTAATATTACAGCAGCACAGTGACCTAGCCTAGGATGCAACTTTATCTTAAAGCTTCGAGCCTTTAGGGCACAGTAGGGAGCTGGACTCCTGCTCTCTGTTTGGGCCCACCTTCTCCCGGTAGCTGGCTGGGCTGTGCTGTGGTATCTGCTTGCTGCGCGCCCCCTGTGGGCCTCCAGGGCTGCCGGAGCCTCATTGGTTCAGCTCCTTGCGGAAAGGGATGCTTGCTGAGGCTTTGTTTTTAGAATATCTTTGTCCTGGTGATTTCAAAACGATATCTACTTTTTGATAGGAAGAGGGTGTGGCAGAGGAAGACAAGGATATCTAGTGGATCTATCTTGGTCCCCAACAATGCCTAGGGATTGCCCCAGTGATGAGACAAAAGTGCCATACCCCCAAAAGTACACCCCGACACTAACCTATCCAAACAAGATGCGCGTCTGGATTTTCTATCCGAATTATATTTTTGCTGGCATGTTTTATTTGAGAAAAGCGGAGTCAGAGTAGAGAAGGTCACCCTGGAGGTCTAAAGTAGGAGGTTGGGGCTGGGAGGGGATTACTAGTTCCTTTGTTTTGTTGTTTCCCCTCCCAGCTAACTGATGGGAGTTAGGAGGCTGCTCTGAAGCCTTGAGCTTGGAGGTCTTTGTTTCCTCCTGTGTGCAGTGGATGAAAGGGCATTTGGAAGCTGACCGGCCTGGAGCCCTGATGCAGCGTCAGGACCTTGGACAGGACCCCGTGGGCCCATCGCCTGGACCAGTTCTCTCCGCACCCCGCACCCCCACCCGCCCCGTTCCCCCGAAGGTGGCTAGAATGTCTTTGAGGAGTTGTAGTGAGAAAACAAAAACTAACCGCTACTATTCCGAAGTTTATGAGAAATCGAAAGGGCCCGCCAGGAATATACACCGGCACAGTCAAGTAATAGAAAAGATCAAACCTGTTCCCATGGATCAGATAGTTGATCTTTTTCACCCTCTCTGGCAGCTTTCTGTATGCGTCTGAATGCATGTGCACACCTGCTTATAAAATCGGAATTTGAGTCCCTATGGGTGTGACAGGGGTTGGATCATTACGCTAAAATGTTCAATTCAGTCCCTTTGATCCATGCTGGGGAAAATCTATAGTCATCTCTAATCTACCAGGTCTTTAAGGAGGTTGTTACACGAGCTGTTTTGATGTCATCATTTCCACATTCATGGCGAATTCAGATAATCAAACAGATGCTGCTACCCAAAGTTCTGAGCAGAAATAGTTCTTACAGAGAATATCGGTAAAACTTATTGTTGATTTCCTTATGAGGAAGAAAATCCTCAAGTCTGATGAAAGTAGATAATTAAAAAGGAGGTTCTCAGTGGTTCGCTCCTCAGTATCCAGTTAGAAGTCTGGCCCTTCAAGTAACAGTTCTCATTTGTAAACTCCACATATTGGAATAGTTAAACACCAACTTAATGTTTTAAATCAACCAAAGAGCCTTGATGGATTGGATGAGAAAAGACAAGTTTTATTTCAGTCCCCATTAAAACAGTGGAATTTCCACACTCTTGGCAAAATCAAATAGTCCCCTAGGGTAGCGACAGAAGGAGGGTTTTACTAAACTCATGGTAGTTAGAGGATAGATTTTTTTTATATTTCTGTATAAAAGCATTCAACATATATTCATTAAATAATATTTTTATTATGTCTCTACTTAAATAAGATGAATAACCACATTTGGGAGGGGAAAAAAAACATCATTTCCACAAAGAAAGTGTCAGACTCATAGAGTTCAGTAAAAAGAACAACATATTTGTAATGTTAATGAATTTAGTACACAATCATAAATTTCTGTCCTCTATCATAAGATTTACACAGGTTTTTATTTTAACATAAGTATGTTAACACTGATGAAGCTTTATTTCTTCCTGAGGTGATAGGATTGTATTAGACAACTAGACCAATCACAAAACAATCTGATTATTTTCATACAAATGTACAAATTTATGTTTTATCACAGGGTCTTTCTATAGAATCTTCATCCCAAAAAGATGTTATATTATCAAAGGTTGGAACAAATTCGCTTCTAGAAATTTTCTTCTCCTTTAGGTGAGACAATTTGATAAGATACCAGCTGAACAGAACCAGACCCTGAAGTACAACCCATCAGATTTGTTGTGACAATTGATAAAGAAGGAACTTATGTCAGCTGTGCATTTTTCTAGTCAGGTACTATGTTGGGCCCATAGATATTATCATTTACTACTCACTGTCTATGCCTGTGGCTCCCAAATCTTGCTACACATTGGAATCACTTAGGAATCTTTAAAAAAAAAATTATGCCTGGCTATAATCCTGTATATTCTGCTATGATTTAGTTATGAAATGACCTGAGCATTGGAATTGTTAAGAGCATGAGGTGATTTTAATGTGCAGCAAAGTTTGGGAACTACTAGTTTATGTGGTAGCCACCATTATTTTCCCCAATTTCTCTGTATAATGAGGTTAAATAACTTACCTGTGGTGACAACTGGAAATCAGTGATGGCCTGAATTCAGCTTTCTCAGCTCAAAGCCCAGAACCCTCTTAGCCTCCACCCTGTGACTCTATTAACTAGTACCAGTCTGCCAGGTCAATGAACCCCAAATGCAGAAATGTCTGATTTTCTATCATAAATGCCCAATCTAGAAAGTCCATAATAAAGGTCTTGAAATTAGAGAATGTGTATCTTTCCTCTGGGAATCTCAAAGAGAGTTTGAGATTTCCTTATTTCCTTTTTACTTAAGACTTATAATAGAGACTTTTTATTGCTCTCTTTTGAAGGTGCAGCCAGAGGGAATGTAAGGCAGTAACAGAGCTACATGAGGAACCCAAGTCTTTCTCTCCATTTGTTCACTTAAACAATTATTGATGAGCCAGACCCATCTCATTAGATGTATTCTGTGGGCATGACTGGTCCACTGGGACCCATGCCTGGAGGAGGGCCCAAAGGCCCAAACCTCCCACACTTTCAGGCATTGGTATTCTGATCTGTACTTGCACTGCAATTAATTTCTTGGCTTCACATCGGCGCCCATCTTGATATTCCAAACCTTGCCTACTGTTCATATTTTAGGACTCTGCACTAAAAAATTATAAGTTCACTAAAATTCTGTGTATATGCTGGCAATCATCCAGAGGGTGTCTTACGATTTCCATCAAACACCACGTTTCCAGTTATCCATGTGTTTTTCATCTTCCTTTGCATATGCCATAGCGTACTCCGAATCGACAGTTTCTGAAATCACTGCTTTCGTTTTTGCATCTGGTGATGATCTCATAGTCCCAAAGAGAGGTTATCAAAGGAACACAATAAACTATGTGCTTTTCGCTTTCTTTCCTGTTGTCTTCTAAAACAGATCAATGGAGAAAGTTAAATAAATAAACGAGCGAAGCGCGCCACCTAGTGACCGTCATGATCACTGCAGATGAAGTGCCTGAGAGGAGTGGCTAACGCGATTCAAGTATTGATGGAGTCACAAAAATCGTTCATTAAGGCAATTTAATCTTTGCTATTAAATGTCCTTTCAATTCATTTGGGGTAATTAAGATGCAGTTAAGGTGATTAAATTCTAATTACTTATGCTAGACAAAGACATATTTGTCACACTAATGCGGTTAACTAAGGACTCTGAAAGAAAGTTAACATTTACTTCAAATGATGCAACTGCAAAAATCAGTTCCTCTTTTCATCATTAATCCAGTGAGCTGGGTGATCATGTAATGGCACTACAAGCTCATTAAATAGGGGAAGTGCTGATTAAAATGACTGCTAGGAGGAAAACCTGAACCAGGAGTACCTCAGTATTGTTTGCTCAGCATTCCTAGCAAAATGACTTGGTGTTCTTTCCCACCCAAAGTAATAAATAGCTCCTGAGTTTTACGCTGACATTAAAAGAGTGATGGCTCATAGAAAGCTTTTATTGCCATCCTGCAGACATTGTTAAACCAAAAGATATTTTTAAATGGTAAATAGATTCTTGGGGTAGAGATGGTCCAGGAAGGTGGGGGGAGTAGGAGTGGGTTTCCAGAAGTAAACAGCTCCAGAATGAAAATTTCCACTATAGGCTTTAGGAGCTACATTTTTTCACACAAACACCCTTCCTGATCTGCAGTTCTTCCCTCCCCAGTTCTACTTTTATTGCCTTTGATGCATGAAAATGGATTCCTCTGCACAGTATCATGCCATGTTTTATTATTATGCACACTCTGAAGAGTACCCCAGCTGCACATTGGTCTTTTCATTGTTTTTCTACATTCACATGTAAAGCATCTGAGATTATGAACCATCAAATTACTGAAGCTATTTTGCCATAATGTATACAAACTGTTCCCAGTCCCTTCCAATAGCTTGATTATGAGTGTTCATAAGAGTAGGATGAATTGAAATGTACTGAATTTGAAGTTTGCCTTCCTCACAAAATGGCTTCTTAAAGCAGTACCTAGCATTTGGGGTAATGATCCAAGGAGAGTATTAGTCAATCAGAAAATTAGAAATTATTTTCCTCAGAAGGTGGGTTAGAAATTATTTTCCTCAGAAGGTGGGTGGCTTTTAATACTGTCAAATTTACATATTGAAAACCATAATTGTAGAGATGGCATCTTTCTCCTATGTATCCCATTGAAATTCAATATTACACCTGTTCATAAGCAAAGAAGCTACAGTTATCAAATTAATCCGTTACTTAGGCAACTACCTTTTAAAAATAAATTGACAATTATCTAAATATTTACAGAGTCATTGTTAATTCAATAGATCATATTATGCCATCTTAAATTACTAAAACTAACAAATTTTTTAAACCCCTGGACTAAGAACTAAGAGCCTCCGAGACAAGTTCTTCACACTAATTAGCTCTGAAAACTCGTCAAGTCATTCAACCTTTCTGGGCCTCAGTCTCCTTAAATGTAGAATGAAGAATTTGGCCTTAGGGTTCTTTCAGGTCCCACATTCTATGATCGATTGCCCTCTATGATGATTCTGGATCCACGACAAGTCCATTATCTTAATTTAGTGCTCTGTTCCAAAGTCAAGATTCAAGGTGTAAGGCCCAGGGACCCATCTCTGAGGCAGAATCTCAGGCCAGGCTCTCGTCTGATGGTCAGGAGGAAACAGCCCATCCAGTCGGGAGTGCTGCCTTCTGGCACAAAAATACCGCAGTTTGAGATTGCACTTCCTGTATCCTAATAGTACAAGCTGTTGGCAAGGATGTGGATCATCAAGAAGTCATACAATGCTGGTGGGAATGTAAATTGGCACAATTGCTTCAAAAGATAATTTGGCATTATCTTATAAACCTGAACCTAGACCTATCCAGCAAATCTACTCTTTTGTATATACACAGATAAACTCACAGATGGTCCTGGAGTTGTATGCAAAACGGTTTGCAGCAGACTTCATAAGAGAAAACAAACAACAAACTAGAAACAACCCAAATGTCCACTGACAAGAAATGCATAAATATTGTGTATTCATAGAATACAGCTATACACAACAGCATAGTTGAATCTTAGGAACAATGTTGCCTTTTTTTTTTTTAAGGATAAACTGTAGAATATCATGCCAGCACAAAGCAATTTTACAAAACTCAAAAGCAAGCAATGCTAAATAACTTTTTTGGTGGAAAAGATATAAGCCTTGTTTTAAAAAACAAATTAATAATGAATAGAAATTCAGGAGAATTCTCTGATAGAGAAAAGCCAGGTGATAAGAGAACATCCACATAGCTTCACAAGGCAGTTGATGTTCTAGTTCTTTTGTTCCATGCTGCCTTCACATGTATTCATTGTGTAACTATGTTTCCTATCTCAAATATATGACACATATTGTTTTGTAGGTAGCAAATATTATTTAAATTGAACAATAGGAAGGAGAAAGATTGTTTTTATATCGTTCCCCAACCTAACAATTTGGACCAAACAAACCTTACACTTGTATTGTCATTTACACAGTTCCTAGCCCTGTAGTAAATGCCAGCCCTCTCAGGAATTATAATCAGCCAATTGTGGACAAAAGTGAACACAGTCTTCATTCGTCTCAGAAGCTGCTATACCAGTACTATGCTCAGTCCCGGGAGTGGCTGGTACAGCAGACCAGTCTCTTAGAACTCATAGTCTAGTGAGGAAGAGAAACAACTGTTTCATATCCTTCCTGGTTGTTTTTCTGTGCCAAGAAGAAGTTCAGGGTGTGATGAAATGACATTTTTGAAGAGCTGGAAGATGAGTAGGACTTGGGTCAGAGGTAGAGGAAGAGACTTTCAGGCAGAGGAAACAATAAGTGGACTGTGCGGAGGCCCAGGCTGAAATCCCTTTGCAGGTTTCTTGGATCTGAATTACTGCAGATCTGGAGACCTGTTTCTTCCCTAGAACAGCTGAGTAACAATACTTTCCCATCAATAACAGAAACCTTCTCCAAGACTGTGGTTTTCAGTGGTGGGAAGGGGTGGGCAGAGGGTTTTGTATCCCTGCAGGGGAACAAATCAGATGGTGGAGGAGGAAGTGGAGAATATATGTTGAGTAAAAAGTTTCCCAGGTGATTCTAATATAACTCCAAGTTGAGAATTAGAATATTACATTAAAAATTTAAGAGCAAGTGACTTTATTTGCCCCAGACCTACTGAATCTAACTCTGCTTCTTAACAAGATCCTCAGGACATTCATATGCACACTGAAGTCTGAGAAGTACCACTAAGAGTCATGTCACATAATCCAAAAGGTCTATTTTCCTTCATTCGCCGAAACGCTTACTGGATGCCTCCTATGTACCAGGCACTGAGCTAAGTGCTGGGGCTCAAAAGAGGAATGATATGTCTTATCCTGGAGGAGTTCGGGAAGGATGTGTGCAGGTAAATAAATACTTACAGTATCCTTGATAAGTGCTATGATCTAGATAGGAATAAAGTTCTATGGGAACAGGAAAGAAAACTGGAAGGAAGACAGAAAAGAGACTACAAAGGACCTAGTATGTCTGTGTGGTCCAAAGTATTTGGGCCTGTGACAGCAATTGTTTTGCTAATGGAGTAAAGTTTGGCAATTTGTCCTTTTGAAAGCAAGCTTGAGTGGGAGATGATAGGAGAAGTAGCAGTAGCAAGGGCATCTAGGAGGGATGGCAATAGGTTATGGATGTCTGATTATATGTCACTGTCAGCAGAGGTGAACAAAATAGGTGGGCAAAATATGAGAGAGATTTCTAACATAAAGTTGAGAAGACAGCATGGAGAGTGAAAATGAAAAAGGAACTAACCCTGTGTTTCTGGCTTGGGAAGCTGGGTGCTTGTGTGTATCTTTAGCTGTGTAGTAACTGTGTTAATATAAATATAAAATTATAACATTTCAGAATAGTCAATACTCAATCTATGACCTCTGCACAGATTTTATGTAAAATCAGATAGTAGATTGTTTCTGCCTCACTGGAACATGTCACTTAATGGGGGATGCTAATGTTAGCGTGATGCTAACGAGGTAAAGATTGTGGGTTTGGTCTTCTGGGTCTGGTCTTCACTTCCCAGTATTGGTGGGCAGTGACGGGCACCCTGATTCTAGCCAATTGCCTGCCATTGGGTACACAAAAGCCATGAAGAACCAGTGTAAAGGATTAGCCCAACTCCATTTCCGCAGGTAGAGAAACAGAAGTAATCCCCAGAAATGGCACATCAGAAGCCTCTGTCTATAACTGAAGATAAAAGAGGAGATATAAACACAGACCTATTGGAGGGGCAGACAAGTGTTGGCAAGTCTTGGTATTAGTCACTTTCAAATCCATTCCGGATGGGAACTAACCATTCCAAAGTTAAGGATATTCTCATAAAAAAGAAAATTTTGTGTTTCTCTATTCTAGTTATTTTCATGGTTGCCCATGAGCCCCAAATTTTAAAAAAGAATTGTTTTTAATTAATAAATATTTATTTTCTGAATACTTACTATGGGTATATCATTTTTTAAAAGTTAAACAGCATAAAAAGGTAAACAGGGAAAACTAAGTTTTCCACCCAGCCTATTCCCTAGGTACCCAGTCTACCTCCCCTAGAAGCAACCCTGATACAAGTTTCTTGTGTATTCTTCAGAGATAGCCAGCCTATAGTTTTTCAAGTGTGTGAACATGCATGAGCCTCTGTATGTGTACATATGTGTGCATGTGTGTGTGTATTCATCTTTTAAAACAATCAAGGGCCTCTTCCATCTCTCACATAGCTTTCTAGGGAAAACAGAGAATGCCTTTTGCTTCTTCTTGCAAAATTCTACTCTTTTGATTGACAGTTGCTTTACTAGAAATATGTTTACATGCCCAGCACAGTGATTCCCAGTGCAGTTATCTGAGCAATGAAATTAAAGGAGTAGCATTGGGTGCCCACCCCTCTGGGTATGTTGAAAATAGTCCCAAGTGCTTCAGTGGCTGTCCCCTTAATCCAGCTCTTTTTAAAAGATAATTGAATGTACGAAAGTGGTCCAAAACTTAAGTTTATAAAAATATATTCTATCTACCACCCAGCCTCCCTATTTTAAAGTAATACAACACCCAGACACAACTACTATATTATTCTAGAGCCTTCAACACAAGCATGAAGGGTTTTTTCTAACAAGTTAATTATTGTACGATGTATATATTATTTTGGATCTTGCTTTCAGCATGATATAACCTTAGTAATTTTTCTTTTTACCATTTTTTTATACTTACCATGTCTAACACCTTGTATCTAAAATATTCTATAATTTTTAATTTCAATGCTTTCTGAAGAGTAATTTCTTATTGAAAAAGTATTATATACTAATTTTTAAAAAAAGAAGACAAGAATCACTCATAATACCCCCACACAGAGATAAACCCCCCTTTGTTATAAATATCTTTCCAATCTTTTTTTAATAGGATATGTACATAGTATTTTGTAACTTTTTAAATTAAAGATTCCATTATTAAATATATGGTATATTATTATAAATATATGGTATATTAATATATATTAAATATATAAATATTTGAAAATACATAAAAGAAAAATAGAGACAATAAAAATCCCTGGTAATTTCATCATTTTCGCTCCCTCCCAAATATCTCATTAGGTAGTATCCATTCTTTAAGAGATATGTAGAAATAGAGTGCTCACAATTTGCAAGACAGCAGAGAAAGAGGTAAAAGTTATCCCTCTGCTCCTGGAGCACTCGATATCAGAAAACCTTAAAAAAAAAAAAAAACCTAAATATTTTCTGTTTTACAGCTATGTGACTTTATAATAGTTCAGAAGTATCATGATTTATACAACATCTTCAATAACCTTTTCTACTATTGAACATTTGAATAATATCATGTTTGTTTGTTTTTTGCTATTATTAATGAATGACATGGAAGTCCGCAATATTATACATAAAACTTTACTAAAATATTGGGGTTTTTTTCAAAAATAATTTTCTCTAATTATTAAAGTAATATATGTTCAATGTAGAACTTTGGGAAATATGAAACATTATAAATGATGCAACAGAATCAAATCATCTATAATTTCATAACCCAGAGATGATATCCATTTTTATGTTAGTTTGTTTACCTCTAGTTTTTTAAAAGTACATAAATATGATACATTTAAAATTTTTATTTTTTACAAAATTGAGCTCATGGAGAATTTACAATTGAACATATCTCATTATCATTAAATATCATTCAAAAGCATGATTTAAAAAAAATTTTTATTTGAAAATTATTCCAAAAATTTTAAAGATACAAAAATAGAATGGTAAAAAGAACATCCATATACTCTTCATCCAATTGTTAACATGACCAGTTGACCAATTGTTAATATTTTGCCCTATTTGCTTTCTTTGCTTGCGCAAGTTCTCTCTCACACACACTTGCATTTACTCATTTACTCAGTCCTATAATACACATAAAATACTTTCAAAATTGCTTTGCCCATAACCATAAAATAAATAACCTTGCTAAAATTTCATCTGCAATTCTCCCCCCGTGCGTATGTCCTAGCACCACCTGGGACCTTATTAGAAATTCTACTGATTCAGAAACTCTGGGGTAGAACTCAATAATATATTTTAACAAGCCCTTGATGCTAATGCATGCTAAAGTTTGAGAAGCACAGCCTGAAATTGCAGAATAGGTTTATGATATGGGTATATGTGTGCCCACATGCCCATGTATTAGGTAAAACAATACTACCGACACATCGAAACGTAACAGCCATAAAACAGGTCCTGTACAGACTAAAAAGGGTCCTTCCATCATAGCATACACATGGAAGTGTAGATGTAAAAGAAAATAAACCCTTAGTTCTTTGCTTCTCCCACCAGGCGGGTAATCAATCGGGATAACCCAGAGTGTCCAGTTCCACGGCTACCACCCCTCCACCCCTCACCCCGTCACTTTACATATGCACAGTAAACTCTAGAGGAAAGAAGCTCTGTTAGTGTTAAAAAAAACTCACAGCCATTAATCCTATACTTTTCCCCAGTTTTACCCAGTTTTTCTTCCTCACAATCACAAAACAAAGCCTTCTGCTCCAGCAATGAATATGGTGGACCTCTAGGCCTGCCCTCAGCCCTGGCACATCCACTTTTTTTCTTCTGGCAGACTGGCTGTGACAACCACAGGAGCTCATGATGGTACCTGGATCTTCCCCAACCCCACCAAAAGATCCCGCCAAGTGGGCTTTCCTAGACCTGATATCGGAGAGCTTACTTGGTGCTCTTCTTAAAGTACAGATTCCCAGACCACTCCTTAAACTCTGATTCAGTCCGTCTTTATTTTTGACAAGTGTGGGGCGTGATTCTTTTGATCTTGGCAAGTTTCAAAATACTAACCTAGGAGCAAGTGGCTCTCAAACTTCATCAGGCAAGCTTGTGTAAAATCTATGTTCGTGAATCCCATTCTTGGAGAATCTAATTCAGTAGCGATAGAGGAGGAGATTCTGTGCATTTCAAGCTCTCTAGACCCTGGTTCCTCACAGTGTGGTCCTGGACCAGTAGCTGGGCATCACCTGGCAGCTTGGTAGATGTACAGAATCTCCCTCTTAACAGGATATCTAAATGGTTCAAGTTTGTACATTCAAGTGTTAGAATTAAAAAATCTCAAGTAATTCAATTTATAGCCAAGGCTAAGAATATTGAGGGTTTTTTCCTGCCTTTCCCACTGCAGACTCAGGCTAACCCCGAAGTCCATGGGAAAGAAACAGTCCCCTCACCCATGGATCCAGTGTATCAACATCCAGAGGTCCTACTCAAAAAGTCCAAGGACTAGGCAGTTGTTAGAAAAAAAAGAAACAAAATGGTATTTAATTTCACTTTATTTATAAAGTATTCTTCATCTAAGTTTTTCATCCCTTAAATTTTAATTTCACCAAGACTTTTCCCTGGAGTCATCTCATTAATTTATTGTATGGTTTTCACTACACAAAATCTGTGTAGTGAAATTGGATTCTTATCAACTCAGTATTTAAATAAGGCATAAATGTACCATTACCACCCAGAGTTAGCAAGGACTGACACAGATAGCATCCCTCTGTCTGGATACCTCACTGGGCAGGACTGGTTCCCTAGTCCCAGCTCATTTAAAGGCCCCAGCCCAAGTTCAGCCCCTCTGCACCGTCTGCTCTTCCAGTTCTGTTATTCCAGTCTCTTTCCTCCCTGGCCCTGTATGCCTTCTGACTCACTCATAGGAGTAGTAGTAATACCTACCAGCTTCCTTTGCTAGGGGCTCAACCCCCTTTCACTGACCTCTCAATGACAATTTTTAAATATTCCCCAGAATGCCATTAAAGTGCTTCAAAATAATTATCCAAGAAAAGGATTAAGGAGAGCTCATGGAACTGCATCCTATATACACATTTTCAAAAGATAAAAGCTTGTGACTTGGGTGTCTCCATTTTCTATGGGGCCATATCCAACTTATTTATGTATCAGTGATGCTGAGTATGCCAAATTATGGAGCTCATAATCTAATGAGAAAGAGAGATAGGTAGGTGGTTAAATATATATATATATATATATATATATATATATATATATATATATATATATATATATATATATATATATATATCCAGGGGTCTCTATGAGCCCAAGAGATAGCATTTCTCCCTAGATGAGGAAGTGGAGAAGGCTTAGTAGAAAATGAGAGAACTGAGCTGGGTCTTGATTACATAGGGAAAGTGTTGTATGGAAAAGAAAAAGAAGGAAGGATATTCAGTGGAGGGAACAGCTAGAACAAAAGAATAGGGGTGTAAAAGTACATATGTATTTAGGACTGACTTCTGAGCAATGTGGCTCGATATGGGTGGTGGGTGGGCAGTAATGAGAAGTGAGATGGGAAAGGTGGTTGAGATCAGTGTCAAACTCCTTGAATATTATGGTGGAGCAGCTACCAAGAACGTTCAGGCTTTTAGGAGACCCTTGTAAGGCTAATTGTATAATACATGTAATTGGGAGGATGACGGTTATAGTTGGATTCTACAACTTGCCATAAATGGGAACAAGTACTTTGAAATTAACTGTGGAAAATGTCTGATAACTTAGTGAAAAGTCAAGATTATAGGTTACTTTTAAGGGAATTCCATTTTATAACTTTCAATTGATGTGAATATCATAAGGTATTATATACAGCTGTTAAAGAAATGGGATTATGAAACTAAGACTTACAATTCCCAATAAGTTTATACTAGATAATACTGCATAATAAGCATGTAATTCCATTGTGCGATTTGTTTTGACTGTCTTGCAGAATCAACATCATAACTAGGACACTAATAGTACTTATTTCCAGTTATTGGGGTCTAAACTATTGAGGGGCTCTCTTTAAGGTGAGGGATACTGACATAATAAAACTCTGCTAGATCAGGCATTGACAGAAGTTTAGGAATTTAAAAATCAGAATTGCTGAGCCAACATTTCAGAAAAGAGTCACATTACCTTTTGTTACTGACTGGATAAGCAGGTGCAAGACAGCAGCCTCTCATCCCGCTGGATCCTTTGAAGCTGTAATGCAGGGAAAGAGCTTCATAGGGGGAAGGATCAGGTTGTGGGTGTTTCTTCCTCTGAGTATTAAAAAGCTTTAGCCACTACTGAGGAAAATGTGCCCATGTGAGCATGAATGGCCAGCAAACCATGATGCAAGTATATAATAGGAGTATGAAAATGTATTCATTCATTGAGGAGTTTCAGCTCACCTTTCTATCTCAGGGTCAGCCTGTGTCAGAGGGAACATGGAACAAAAGAGAGAAGACAAAGTATGTGGGCAGAATGAGGATAGTGTAGAAAAGGGCTGTTGAGGCCCACGGGAAGCAAAGCAACTAGTCCAAAGTGACTGGTCCGGCACACCATTAACAATTCCATTATAACATTGATGAGGATGCCTAGGAACTTAACTCCTGTTTATATCAATTACCCTATGGTAAAATTGTTTTCTTTATCTTGTTTTACAAAAAGTTGCAGAATTTACTCTCTGATTTCCTCACCAACTATGCCTGAGGAATACCTGGGCCCCATCTGGTCTCTTTCAATACCATCACTGGGCCCCATCCCAGCTTCACTTTTACTGTCCGGATGACCTTGGGCCAGTCCCTTAACCTCTGAACCTCAGGCTACTCATTTGTAAACTAGAGATAATAATAGTAGGGACCTCTCATAGTTGTTGTCAGGGTCTCTAAGGTGACACACATGGGGGGCTTAGAACAGGGGAAGCAGCCATATGTTTCAGATGATCCTGTTCCATGTCCCCCCAGGCCCAGGCAGCCTCTACTCTCCTTTGAGGCTCGATGCCCCCACCCCTTCCTGGGCAACAGCTATGGAGCTTTCCCTACAGAAAAGAGTTTGATAGGAATATTTCATATGCTGACTCCAGAAAGACTCCAGGCAGCAGATGCATGGAAAAGCAGGCCTCTGTCCTGGGCAGCTCCATTAGAGAAGTCAATAGGTGGAATTGTGAGAGGTTTGGATGACTTTCCAAACTGAATTGGATGGAGCAGACCCCTCCTAGCTTTAGCCCACTGCTTCCCATCTTTTCTTTTCCATTGGGTCATCTCAGTTCCCTTCAGCTTCCTCTCAAAGCCAATATCCACATGGAGACAGCTGTCTCATGCTCCCCAGTATTCCTACTGATGCTAGACTCACCCTATCTCTCTCCCAGGCCAGCATGAGTGTCCCGTTCCCTATGCTGCCTAACCTTCCTCCATTTCAACTTCTGTGCAGCCCACTTTCCCGGATAGGCTACCTCAGTTCCATCAGCCACAGTGAGGCAGGTCTGGCTGATAAGTGGCCTTCCGCTAGGCTGGCCAACTGCTCCTGCTCTGCTGACCACAGCTGTGGGCCCCTGGGCTCCCCTTCATTAGCTGCTCCTGCCAATTTCCCCATCCTGGAGTAAGTTTTTATGATGTATTCACTGTCCTGATATCTGCCCCCAGGGCACACTGGATTTGGGGGTCCCCCACTAACCAGCTGTGTGCCCTTTCTGACATTGTTTCTTCATCTACAGAAAGAGAAATAATACCCATTGCTACCTCACCTGAGTTTTATGGGGCTTACATAGGAAGGTTTAACATAGGTATTTTAAACACTGTAAGGCAAGATTGAGGGGTGGGTCACAGTGATCATTCCTGACTGAAAATGTCTGCTCTTGCCACGTTTTTATTAGGCCTTTCATGTGCATGCCCAGAGGAGTTTCCAGGTTTGGCTGCCCGCAAACTCATGGACACAGCAGAGCTCGCTCATGTCCTGCAGGCTCCACCTCCCTCTGCTGGGCATCACAGTTTCCAGATAATCTGTGTAGGAGTTCGCTTCCTGTGCAAAGGCTGCCCTTGTCCATATCCATTAGAACTCAATGGAGTGGCTTTGCAAATTACACATTGTGCTGTGCCCTCTAAATTCACCACTTAATAACTGTCTCATTCCAAAAACAGTTGGGAGCCTGGCTCATAAAAATATGCACAGTACAGCAAAATAATTCAAGGCAAAGCAGAAAACATAATGACCTGGGACTCCTGGAGTCTGGGCACTAGTCGTGAAGCTGTTATGGCCCATCCATATCCACAGTGTGGATACTGACCAGTAGAATAGGTTCAGGAGCAGACCCGCTATTGTCACTTCCATAATTCTGCCTTTACATCTCTCCTGACCCCTATCTGTCTTACTTTGAATCTGTTTTATTTGCACGCTTGCTTCTCCATAAGTATGTTGTGCTATATAGAATTTACTTTGAAAAGCACCTTCAGCTGTCAAGAGAGGGTCTTTGGTGGCTCAATAGACATAAACAGCCAACGCTCTTTTGTCCTTGCTACAGTCCAGAAGACAATCCTTCTCTGTGGCAGATGGGGGTAAGAGACTTAGAAGGATAAGCACAGAGGGCCGGTACCTTCTCTATTAAAGTTTTGTTGAGATATAACTTACACGCCATACAACTCATTCATTGAAAGTGTATAATTTACTGGGTTTTGGTAGTCACAGAACTATGCAACTAGTACTACAATCATTTTTAGAACATTTTCATCACCTCCCCAGAAAAGAAACTTACACCCATTAGCAGTCACTCCCATTTTCCCCCACCACCAACTCGGCCATAGGTAACCATCAACCTACTTTTTGTCCTTATATATCAGCCTGTTTGGGCCCAGCTGCTTTTTTATCCTTCTTTCTCTACTCCTGAAGCCCCAAGTCTCCCTGAGCTGGATGTGCAAGATGTCCCTGCAAAGCCCCTCAGGAATCTAGATAGGATTTCAGGGTGTACCCCACCAGCCCCCAGAGGCAAAGGAGCAGCAAAGGAGCTGAGGGGCCTTCACAGCTGCCTGGACCTTCCTCTTCCAAATCCAGGCCAAGCCTCCCCTATGTGACTTGGGACATCACAGGCTTACCTGCTCAAAAATAATATATGGCCCTGAAGGTTACAGTTTTCAGCACTGGCATTGGCCTTTAGGATAAAAACACTGGATCCCTAGCAAGCCCCTATGAAAATGCTACACTATCTTTAGTTGGCAAGGAGGTTTAATGGCGCCCTGGAAATCTCAGCCCTTCCCTTTACTGCTCCCTGCCTACCTCCCCTGCAATCATGTTAGGACAGGAGACATTCAGGCAGTTGTCTAGAGAGAGAAAACACTTAGCCATCATGTAAGGACTCACAAGGTCCTTGAACAGGGAAGCTGTAGGCATAGTCTCCCTCCTCAATTCATTAGAGTCAGGCTACCAGATAAATCTGGTTTGAATCATCCAGGCCTGGTTCTTCCCCAGCCCCTCTATCCCTTCACACAGTCTCTCCAGGGTTCTCTATCCAGACTTTGAGGCCCCAACTGTCTTCTCTCTCCTCAGGTGAAGTTCCTAAATTTCCTTCAGCCTATTAAATTCGACACCTTGCAGAGCTGCCAAAATTAAAAAATGTCTCTAAAGTGACAGACACAGGGTTTGCCATTCATTTGGCTCCACTTCCATCTTATTCCATCAGCTTCCTAAAGCGTACCAACCCCTGATTATCCTTGTCTGTATGGGTACCCACCCCCAAATACATACTTCTCCATGTTCCTCCTTCATTTAATATAAGCTAGAATTTTCTAAAGGACCTTTACAAATTACGTCTAAGAATAACCCAATTTATAAAGTCCAACTTTTCGATCTGACCTGATAATATTGTTGACTAAGCACAGAAGTCTTGTTCCCCTTCCTACCTCATCTGAAGGTACTCTGCCACAAAAACTTTCTCTCCCCAGTCGTGCCCTCCCATCTCTGCCTGCCAGTGACTGAGATGGAGGGAGTGGTACATAGATAGTTTGGCAAAAGAAGGGGTGTGGACTGGAAGAGTGGCCCAGCTACCCTTAGTGTAAATAGTTCACACACTTCTTCAGGTGCCCATTTATGATATAGAAGCCAGGAGTCCTGGACAGGGTCTGTACCGCCTGCTGCCTACCCTGGAGTGATACTGAAAACTCTTTGCACACATCCAGTCATAGAGCTTCACGGAGAAGGGACTGTAAGTTAGTTATTTAGTCCAATCCCTTCCTCATATAATTAAGGAACCTGGACTCAGTTTGGTTAAAGGATTTAATCCAGTCATTCAGCTAGTTAATGACAGAGCCAGAACCAGATTTTAAAACTTCTGACAACTAGTGCAATGCTTTACACAGAGCCTTCCTCTCTCATAGACCAGAAATATGGAGTACACTCTGAATATCCCTGGACCCTCAGTGTACTTTTAGCAAGTACACACTGAAACGTACATAGCTCTACTACCCACAATAAGACAGCCTTACTCTAATCCACAGTTCCATCTGACTGTGGGACAAATAGACAAAGAACATCAGAAAACAAGTTAAATTGTCCTAGAGTTTAATAAAAAAAAAAAAAAAAGTAGAAACTCAGTAAACATAAAGTACCTATTGTTTAATAGCTTGGAATCCTAGGAGAGCAAATGCTTAATTGCAGGCTCTATGGGATGATGGTTGTAACTGTTTTTGTTTTGTTTTGTTTTGTTTCATTTTACTTTTATTAGCATTTATTTGATGCTGAATTTACTCCTGGGAATTTACTCCCGGGCCATTCTTATTTCTTCAGTTTCTCTGGGAAAGTTTTTTCATCTCTGCAACCTCTTATTCTGGTTTGGGTACAATCTGCTCTTTTTCAGTGAAGATCTTCATGTGGCAAGGAGAGCTCATGAAGGGGTTAATCAACCCACGAGCTCTGCAAATTCTGCGCTGCATCCTGGGAGCTTTGTTCACCTGGATGTGCTCAGTGACCAGACAATCTACATCTAAACCCTTAAGTTCAGCATTACTCTCTGAATTATTAAGCATGTGCAGCAAAATTCAGCACTCTTTTTGGGCCACCAACCCTGCATCCAGCCCCACTGTTGGTTCTGGGGACACCCATCAACCCCCATTGTAACGATGAATGGCATACGTTGCTTTTGTAAAGTGACAGCCTTCAGATACTTGGTGGCTTTTCGGATATGCATACCCTTGATGGCCTGAGTAGTTTCACAAACATTCTTAAAGAGAACACAATAATTTGGACCTCTTGATTTGCATGATTTTGTGGGGTTTTCTGGGTCAAGTGAATAGCGAACCATTTTCAGAGGTCACCTCAGGCCACTTTCAGAAAGAGCTGGTTTGCAACTGTGTTCATCTCTAAAACTCATAAGTTCAAAAGTTGAAGCAATTGTGAGGAAAGTGAGTTTATGTTTTATCACCTTCATTCAGATGAACATGGATCTGAATTATTTACAGGACTGGCTGTTGTCCCTGCAGAGCCAGTACCTGCTCTTTCTGAGAAGCCATAAGAATAGAAGAGATATAGTGGAAAAGTCAGCAGTGTGAGTATATACTTTAAAGGAGTATGGTTACCTCAGAAATTTTTTAATAGACTTGAAATCAGAAGACACTGCAGCAATTAATTCATTGTATCACGGGGCTATAGGGCTTTTGTGCCCGCAGGAGCCTTAGAACACAGCCTGCTCATTTAAAGGATCCAGAAAAAGAGATCAAGTGATGTGTTTAAAGTTCATACCACGGGCTAGAGACAGAGCAAATATTCCAGCCCGCTGTACAAATGTAATATTTGTACTTGCATCTTGACTAAAGAGATATTTATACTTGAAGACAGCTAGAATATTCCTTGAGGGTTTATAGTTGTAATAATCACGCCAACATTAATTATCTCATTTAATGCTTATTACTATCCTGTGAGAAAAGAAGGCCACTGTCCTCTATTTTGCAGCTGGGAAAATCTAGGCTCAAGAAAGATGAGGGTCTTGCCCAATATTGTACATCTGTCAGCTGCTACAGAGCTGGGACTTGAACTGTGTCCTCTGAGTCCAGGTCCATCTAAAAAGTTGTATTATAATCTATCTGGCTTTATAAATATCTCCCAGGCCAATATGTCTGTGCCTACCTATTCCTAGATAAAGTCTTGGCAGACTTTTGTATAGCTTAATCAGCAATTTAGATGTTGTAAAGTCCTTTGTATCATTAAATCAGGAAAATGAATATAAGTTGATACCAAAGGCTTGGCTGATAGCTGATCCTAGGATATTACTCTATACCGTGTTTTATAAAGTATGTTCTAAGACACGGTTCTAAACTCTGTAGTGAAGGACTAGTTGTTTGTTTCTAATTTCCATCTGTCCTGGACCAATAATTTTGATAATACAATAAAAAATGTGTTACTAGAACAATGGTCACATACTTCAATGTTGCAGCAATGTCAAACCACCATAAAATTTCTAATCGCTTATCTCAATATCCTTTACTGATCTTGCTACAGGTAACAGTTCATAGACCAGCACAGGTTGGCCACACATATTTTGATACTGTTCTAAGCAATGCTATTCTTGAAAGAAATTCCCTGAGTAAAGAGTTCCTTAACCAAATAAGTTTGGGAGACTCCATGAGCTAGAAAATTTCAGTGCTCATTAGCATATTAAAGGCTCTGAGAAGTCCTGTATTAAAGAAGCTTGTTTAATCATTAATTAACTCAGCCTTTCCCAAACTGACTTTAAAAACTCATTGTTTATGGAATACCTTTCAACATCCTGCAGAATTTATATTTCTTGAAATACCCTTGGCTTTGTCTTGCCAACTATGGGCAAAGCACAGGCCCCAGGCATGATTGAAATAAAAGCCTCTGTCCTCTGCCCTTGTCCTCCTATGCTGCCATTTTTTAAACTCTTTATAATCTTTTACTCTTGTGGCACACGTGCTTTTTACCATCTTCCATGCTACTTCAGCCTCCCACATTGGACTCACTGTGAGCGACCTTACCCACAGAGAATGTCACAGTCACCTGTCTGAGACAGCCCCCACGTTACTTTGCCACTGTATCCTGCAAATATATCTGCTTGCCCACCTTCATGGAGGTTACACATGACAAGCCATCTTCCTCTTCAGTGCTTCCTTTCACAAACAATAGGAATCCTCTTCCCTTTAATCCAGTTCCATGATAAATACCTATCTATTTTTCGTGGAAACTTTATACCCACACAAAAGTATGACTTTTACATAAAACACATGTATTTCTATTCCCTAAGCAGCATTACCTCTTGCCACATTCTACTTTCACTCCTTTTCTCTCTCTTTCTCTACCTTGTACACTGTGTGGATTCCCATGACCTCCAGCTGGTGTTTTCCTACCTTATAACAGGTAATCTGTACCCTAAAATGAATTCCATGGAAATTCTAAAGCATTTCTTTCATTTATAGTCTCTTAACAGTACTAACAATAATAGTTCTATATGAGCTTCTAGATGTATGATTTAATTTCTGTGGGTTCCTTCTCCTAGCCTCCTTGTGGAGGTCACCAGAGACCCTCAAAAAGCTTTAGTACATGCTCTATTCTACCAATATCTCTGCTTTCTTTTCAGCAACTCTAACTTCTGCACAGAGTTCTCTCCAGATATATCACATGCATTTAGTCACAGACACCTGCTCTAGTACGCACAGGGGTACTGAGCTGCCCTTTAAGCCAGGCACTATCCCAGGAGGCATTGGAATGTAGAATGAGTTAGCCAGGTTCTCTGCTCTGGAGAATCTCACTTCCCAGGTTCTGACATTGTGACATCTACAATGCTTAAGAGCTCTGGGCAGGAACTTCCAAACTGTTCCCACAACATTAGTAGTGTATGAAACATTAATAGGCAGTCGCCACCAGAAAGGGCTCTGGGGTTAATTAAATTTGAGAAACAGAATTACACGTGCTAACACATTATGAATTTCGAGGAGGAGGCTATATATAGTAGGTTTTTCTAAATGTACTGGACCTGCAAACCATCTTTTAAGAGATCACCTGTTTAGGACAATGTTATTCCTCTGATGCCATTTGGGAAATGCTGGCTCAGGGATACTTTCAGCCTACTCAGTCCTGCCAAATGACAATGACCAGACTGAAGTCATTTAAGTATACATCCTGGTTAGGTGGACAATGGATATCTCTTTGTAATTTCACTTTGCTCTGCCTTTTGGGTTATAAATAAGTTATGTCTGCACCCGACACTCAGTTGTTTACTTTTTCACAGGTATGTGTTTCGTGTAATTTACCATCTAGAGCCCTAATGACTTCCCAGCCTATATTCCTAGATCACACCTCTCCCCTGAGCTACAGACCCCCATATATTCTGCTGTCTGTTGAACAACCACCTATTGGAGATCTTTAACAGAATGTCCAACAAGCATTTCGAGTAATTTGTCCTACGTAGAAGTGATTACTGCCCTCATAGAATTCATTTCTCCATCTGCATTTTCTGATGGCCCCATTGCTACTATCCAACCAGAAACCTGGAAGATGTTCTGTACTCTACCCACCCAGCCAAGTTGCCATTAAATCCTCTTGATTCTACCTTCCAAGAAGCTCTTGAATTTGCTCCCTGTTTCCTACCCTCAACTGCCATTGTCTAATTTGGGGTCCTCACTACAGTGGTTTTCTAATGGCTCCTATTTTAGCTCAGGATTTCTGGGAAACAGACTCTGCGTTTCTGTGAATTGCATGCAGGAAGGTTACTGGAGAAAGCTATGGGAAGTAATCCCTGTGGGGAGAAGCGGATGGAGGAGATAAAACTAACCTTCAATGTCATTGCAAGAATAGCCTCAACCGGTCTTACAGGCTGGTCTAGAACAGGATGATACTTCAGAGTTGTCCCAATTTAATGCAAGGGGTTGGGGTGAGGGGCCCTTAGGCTAACACATTCCTATTCTTTTCAACTGCCCTCCATACCAATCCCTATTTCCCCTGACCCCACACTGGATGTGGGCAGCCCCCTACTCAACCCAAAGGTGGCATAACCTTTGGCCAAGAACAGTTCCCAGAATGGACCTCAGCTGAAAGTCATCAGTCACCAACTTTTCCAGCAGGTGGAGGAATGAGTGCCTTAGTCTTCAGAGGGAGCAGGATGGTATATCATGGCATCCTTATCCCTAATCTTACTGCTTTCCAGTTCATCCCCCACAATACCACCAGAGGGGTTTATCTAAACCCAGATTGAATCACACTGCACTCTTATTCAAAAGCTTTCAATAACTCCTCCTTATCTACAAGATAATTCAATTCTGATCTCTATCTGTGAAGCCTTGTCTCCCACAGCTTTCCTCTTTGCATGCACGCTTACTCCACTAATACTTATCAATCCTTCACAAATGCTGCTGCCCCTGCTGAATATGAGTGTGTCCCACTTCTCTCACTAATAAACTCCTATTCATCCTTTAGGGCCCAGCATAAGAACCCCCTCCTCTGTGATGCCTTCCTTAAGATCCTCAAGCAGAGGTAGTATACAGGATACTCTTTTTATACTCTTGCAGTTACTTGTTTACGTGACCACTCAACTGACCTCCTTAAGAGCAAAGTCTGTGTTGTATTCATTTTGGATATGAATGAATCAATCAACTATGTGCATTGGTATTGTATAAATCTGTGTCTACATGTGCTGACTCAAAGTAACTAGAATAGATTTCAGTCTAGATAATTTTTTTTTTTCAGAGACTTCATCTAGCTACCCAGTGAGGGCTGTAGGTCCCTGTGGGGAGGGACTCTTTCCAGGGACTCTCAACTAGTTTGGGATAAATTGCTCAATACTCTGAGAGAATTGGATGTTTAATAAATACTTCTCATTATGTTGTTGTCACCTTCTCATGCTGGGCAAATGATGTAACCAGTGACCTACAGGATGTGTTTTGAAAGGTACCATATGGCCTGACTTGCCAAAAATTTCTCTTTTATGACTGAGGTCTCCCCTCATGTCCATTCTGAAAATTCTTACCCTTGTATTTCCTAATGATTAGACTAGTGGTCTTTTGAGTGGGGTGAATGGACTCTAGGGCCTGGGCAAGCTGATGCATCTATAGAAGAGGATTTCTATGTCTATTTTTATTTTACCCCTTTAAATTTTTCTATATTTTGTATATGCTTTATAATGTACATAATATAGTAGTGCAGTAATGTATATAATTTATAAATGAATACTATTAGGGAGTGTACACGCAAAATGTTTTTTACTAAGTAGCACATGGTTAAAAAACTTAGATACCCCTAGATTAGACTCCAAAGACTAGAGGCTCCTTAGCCTTCATCTATTAGCTTATCAGTTGATCTGATTGCTCTGCTAATTTGTGCTGATGGGAACTTAAGGCCTTAGGAGAACTCTGAAATCCAGGATCTGGAGACATTAGGAATGAAAGGTAGGGGCAGGAGGGAGAGCGGGGCTACCTGGGGAGAGCACAGAGGCTGCATCTAGCCAGAGCTGGCGAACCATCTCATAAGGAATTGAGAACCTGGAGTACAAAGAGGCAGGAAGTAGAGCAGGAGACAGCAATTGGGTGGGACAGCCAACCAGAGGTCTGGGGAGCTATGAAAGATCAGCAGTCCCTACCTTTACCAGGAAGATGCCCCACCTGCCTCTCACTGTCGTTGGACCTCATATCAGAGTACAGCCAGCCAGATACTAAGATAGCAGTGGCCGCTTCAGGATACCTAGGGAGGGGGCTGAGAGGCAGCAATCTGATAGGAATCATGGCATAGGAGCCTGGTCATAAAGTTGCATTAGCAACTGTTTAACCAGAGCACTGTGTTTACTTGGGTTGTACAGTTATTTGGGGAGGAATGGCGATAGGGATTGATTGATGGCAGAAATGGGGAGTAGGGGAAGGGCATTGTTAGCAATGCAGCCCTTAGTGCCTCTTTGGCAGATGGAAGCTGGTGAGATTCATTAGGCTAGGAAGAGGAGTACTGCATCTGAGATGAGGAAAAACCCTGATCCAGGACCAAACCCTGGGGACCTGAGGGCCACTTTGGGATGATGCTCCAGTATAGCTCCAGCAGCCAAGAGGCAGCTTCATGATACAGGACCAAGAGGCATGGGCAGGGAAGGGCCCTTCTCTGTGGGAGACGGAGGGAACTCCAAGAGCAAGTCCTTCATGAAAAGCAAAAATGAGGCACAGAGAGACCCCAAAGATGGACATGCCTAATGTGACAGGTTTAGCCCCGATAGTGAGGAGGCATCCTTCAAGTCTCCACAAGTCCTGGTTCCACTGAAGAATGAGCAAAGTGAGACATTACATACAGTTTTCTTACAAACAGTGTTTTCTGAAAAACAAAAAAGATCAGAAAGGAAACAGATGTACTTTCTTTTTATTTGGTTTTTAGACTCTCGATTAGGCTCTTAGTGTTCTACCAGCAGCAGACTGTAAACCCTTTAAGGGCTGCAACCACTTGTAGCTGATAAGACTTTGCGTTTGTAAAGCACTTCAGTTAACGTAAACTTTTACATATACTATTTCATATATCCTTACAACAACCCATCAAGGTAGGTATTCTTCTACCCATTTTGCAGATAGTGTTATAAGAATTCAAACCAAAAGTCTGTTTAGCCAGAATCCTGTATTCTGCAGATGAGGACTCTGAGGCCTGGGCAGGGTTATAGTTGCTTTACCTTGGACAAAATGCAGATACTTGTCAAAGCTGGGACTCATGCCCAGGACTCCCACAACTCTGCCTCCAAATTCTCCTTCCTTTTGTTACAGTTCTCTCCCAGCCCACCATGGTGCTAAAATCTGAGATCACCAGACAGAAAGCAGGCACGAGGAATGGCTAACAAATTTTATCTGCTCTGCCTTTCCCCTCTCGATTCTCCCCGGCAGTTTGTTAACAGCCTCTGTATTTCTTTGCAGCATGCAAAAGGAAAGAGCAAGAACACGGCAAGGATAGAGGCAACACACCCAAAAAGCCCAGGTTGGTCTTCACAGATGTCCAGCGTCGAACTCTACATGCAATATTCAAGGAAAACAAGCGTCCATCCAAAGAATTGCAAATCACCATTTCCCAGCAGCTGGGCTTGGAGCTGAGCACCGTCAGCAACTTCTTCATGAACGCCAGGAGGAGGAGTCTGGACAAGTGGCAGGACGAGGGCAGCTCCAATTCAGGCACCTCATCTTCTTCATCAAGCACTTGTACCAAAGCATGAAGAAATACCACAAACTGAAACCTCGGTGGAAAAGCTTTAAATTAAAAACAAAAACAAAAAACAAAAACAAAAAAACAAATTTTTAAAAGACCAGGACCTCAAGATAGCAGGTTTATACTTAGAAATATTTGAAGAAAAAAAAAAAGTGTTATTTATAGTCCGAAGAAACCAAAGACTTAGCTCACCTGCATTCTGACTTTGTTCAGAGACACACACTTCAGCGGGGCAACGACTTGGCAAGAAAAATTATGAGCAGGAAAACACCGCTGGATCTCACACCTTCAATCCATGATCATTCTCGCTATGCTTGGCTAATTTGTGGTTTGTAGCATAGTGATTTTGAGCCACTGAGTGGACATCTTTTAAGATCGGACTCTCTCATCTGTTCCACTGTACCACGAAGGTGTATGGTGTCTCAGTACTGTGTGTGGGTGCGTGGGTGTACACACACACACACACACACACACACAAACACAAACACACACCACCACCAGTGGTTAGGGACTTAGGCAGGGCTGGTCTTCAGGAAGGGTTGTGTAGTACAACCAACACAGTATGGGGTTGTCTGAGTTCATTGGAGTAGGAGTGTGATTTTGCTCGTCTAGCCTAGAGTTTGAACCTGCCAGGCCCACAACCTAAATGCAGATTCAAACCCAGCGAAGAAAATTTGAATGACACCTAAACCAGTGCATTCTCTTTGTTTGTTAAGGAATGTTCAGATATTTTTTAAGAAATGAAACAAGAGTCCATCCATTAAAAAAAAAAATCACCTAGGTACCAAAGAACACACTTAATATTATAGTGCAGGTATTTTATTGCAATGATTTTAATAACCAAAGCTATTTTTACACAAGATACTATGTAAAGTTATACGTATGAACTGATCTAGCTGTAATACACATGACATGTAGAATCATGATTATTATTTATAACTCTTGAAGCATTTGACATATTAGTTTTCAGAACTGGCAAGAAAGAATGTAGCTTCAGGGAAGCAATTAATATCATAACAGAGAGGTCAGTGCATATACATGTACATCCAGATGGCACACTCCCTTTAGGGATCCATAAATGTCACTTAAGTAGACATATAGACATGATCCAGAATCTTTTCATAGCTGAGAAAAACCTGGGGCTTCTTCCAAAGTAGGATTTCTGTTTGTAAACTAGAAAACTAAGCTTAACAGGGCAGGTAACTAAATTAGAAAATTTGTTCAAGGTAATGTTTTTAGTAAAAGACCTCTGAATAAAGGACTCCATACTTAGATTAATTTGACAAATTTGCTTTACGCATTTGACACCAAATACTTTTTAAAAATACTTTACAGGCACACAGAATAAGCAGACCAACATTATTATTAAAATAAACTATCCAATATTTGTAATCATTCTAAAAATATAATCAAACTGATTTATGGCTAATCCCAAACATTTTATGCCTTGGACATCAACAAAAATAGCAGGTGCAACCAAGAAATGGTGGAAGATAGAAAAAGCCAGAGTTCTGGTGGAAGGCAAGACTTTGGGTTCTATAGGTCTTAAGCTATTTATTTCATTAAGCCTCCAAAGCATGCTACATTCTTTCTTGCTATTGTGTTAAGCTGAAAATTTTATAGCATAGATTCTGCTCTCTAACAGGGACAGATGAAACCTAGACCTAAACCTCCAAATTAAAAAATTTAAATTTCTATTTTCCCAAACCACTTAACTAGGACTGTAGAAATTAAGGCAAAAAAAAAATTTTTTTTAAGATAATGCAGTTGTACTAGTAGTACCCAAATGAATCACATGATCCTTCTCCCCCTCCCCAAATTCTCTCTGAATTCAATTGAATTGTAACTCATATAAGTGAATGTCTTTTGTACTATTAAGTAAAAACCTGGGTACTCTTGGTTAATTAGCACACCTAACTAGAAATATAAAATTAAACATTATCTCAACAATAAGTTGTTTATTGAGATTCATTAAAATGCTGAAGAAAAAAATTAACTAACTCCTCAGGATCAAATCTCAGCATCTTGTTTAGGTCTAAAAGAGGCAGGCACCTGGAGAGATGAGCAAAACCAACCAGCCATCTGTGTCTCCTTCATGTCTGCTATAGAACGAGAAAAGAAAAACAACACTTACTTCCCCTTTAACAAAACAGTGCATTTGCCTTGACATATCGTCTTTTTTTAAATCTCACCCCAAATTTCAGCTTAAAATTTCCCTTCTAAATATGGCACAATTATAATTCAACTATTAAAAGACACCATTAAATGTCCACCCTCCAAGATTAATTAGTAATTTAAATGTGTCAATGACATAAACTAAAAGGAAAAAAATGATTAACTTTTTTCTCTCTCTCCAAGAGTAGAGGGGGCCAGGAGGACAGCTATATAATGTATTTGTAATTCAGGAGAGAGGAAAGCCTTATTTATTTAAAACATGAGAATTTTAAATTCAGGGAAATTCAAGCTGTGTCTACACACATCTTAACAAATTCAATGCCCCAGGAAGAAACAAAGTTGAATTCAGACAACCATGTTTTTTTGTTTTGTTTTTACTACATACCCCCTCAAATTAATCTAACTGCATTTTAAATTTTCAACTGATTATTTTAGTACTGCGTAGACACAGTCTCAAAGAATATTACATTTTTAATATTCTCACCATAATGCTTTCTTGAAAAATAACCAGTGATTCTACTTGCTAACACCAAAGATAATTTTCATACCAGCATTGAATTTGTACCCATTATGCAATTTCAGGGCCTAGAGATATATTTTCTCATAAACAGATGCACAAACCAGAGCCTGAAAAGCAATTTTTTTACTTGACTGTTTAAGCATCCTCACAACCTCTGCTTCTTAGACCTCATATTGGATAAACTCAGCTTCTCCAAAGCAATACACTTATTCTATCATGTATGACTGTTTTGCTTCTGACATGGCACATAGAGAAAAAAATGCTTCCATTCCTGTTTACTATAACATTAATTTATGGCTCAGGTTTTTTAACCTATCACAGCTGAGCAGATCATGTGCCATTTGTTCACCCATCATTTCTCAATTCTTTAGAAAAATTCATCTAAGAAAGATATCTCACCCTTTTATTGCATGTTCATTTATTTCTGAACTGCACTTCAAATAACATGTTTCGGGTTTTTCGGTAGAATAGAAGTTAGACTATTTTTGGCCATAAATCATTCAGGTCCTCTCACAACTGGAAGCTTCCCTGAAAGAGGGCCAAGAGAAAGCGTGGGAGGTGCCACATCTGGACACCCCAAAAGCCCAGATTCAGTAAATGTTCAGGTGAAAGAATTCTGGATGTCAGGAACTAACTGAGTGTTCCAATTTCTGGATACAAATACCAAAGAAAATATATGGGAAAATTCAGAAGTTCTGACTGAACATGTCACTCTGCCCCCACCACCAAAGTATAATTAATTTTCCAGGGAAAAAAAAAGTAAAAGCGCTAAGCTACTTTTGGACTCATGCCACTCCCATTGCCACCCCAGGTGAATGACCCATCTTTGCAGGTTAAATACAAACTTTGCTATACCAAAGAGTCCTAGGACATTTTCACAAGAGCTATAAAGGCATTTTCCCTAACAATGGCCCTCCCTTCTTTGTACATAAAGGAAGAAAACTATGCATTTAGCAAACAAAGAGAAAGCACTTCTCCCTTTCCTATCTAGTTGTTTAGGGTGCATTCAAACACCAGAAGCCATTTTGAGATGCGATTGGCCTTCTGGATTATTCTTGTGGTGTGGTTAGCTTTACAGTGCATTTGGTAACTAATTCCTGAACAGGAAGGACAAAGAAGCAGAAGGTAAGAAATAGCTACTTCCACGTGTAAAAAAAAAAAAAAAAAAGTGTAAAGATCTACTATTTATAGTGTGAACCAAAGACGCTACCTCACTCGATTTCCATTGGTGATTTTAATCACATTGATATGATACCAAAGAATACCAAAGATATTTTCATGCACGGCCTCAGTCTGCAGAGGGAACTCTGCCCCTGTCCTAACCCTCCTCCCACCTCCTCGTCCCTCCTCACTCTTCACTCAGTGTGTAAACTTGTCTTCATTCTTATTGATAATGATAGGACAACAACAACATTAGGAAATACTACTCTTATTACTGCTAGTTCTACTTGTAAATCTCTAGGCAAACATGTTGCAAACTTTGTAAACTCCTAGGACGAGTGCCTTGCTTGAACCAAAGTGTTAAACCGCTGTTGACCTCTCTCACCTTATACTCTTTGAATACCTCAGCCTCTTAGAAAGGCCACTAATGAAAAAAAAAAAGGAATAATTATTCACCGTGGTGCTTTTTCCGTGCAACCATGCAATGAAACTTTCTTTGATACCAAAGGATGACTCCCCGCCCCCAATTTCTTGCTGATAAACCAAAGCTCCTCCTCCTTGTTCCCTCTCAAGGTCCCCCCACTTCACCGAGTCCCTTTACCAGGCAGGCCGTGCATCACTTTTACCAATTCCTCCAAATACCTCATAGTAATAAAGTTTTAGGGTTATGTTGTATAGAGAGTCTATGTGATAAGGCAGAACTTACTAGTTTGATAATTGTTAAGGTTACTTTTAAAAGAAACTTTATAATTCCTATTTATTTTGTAGTTTGTATGTTTGGAATGTCCGCCCCCTCCCGCTTCGGTTTGGGGTTTATTTTCTTGGCAGAACTGCTCTGTTGCTCAAGGAAGACTTAATTTCTGGAAATGTTCCCCCAGGTGGGTTAAGGGTTGTGTAAAAATGCAAGAATGAAATAAGAAATGCTTTTTCATTTTGATGGTTACTTACGAAGTTTTTGTGTTTCGTAGTAAATTTGTTTCCACAGGGTAAAAAAAAAAAAATATATATATATATATATATATATATATAATCTTTCTTGTGAAACTGGTTCCTATTTTTCTCTATAATGTGCTGTGATTTTTTTAATTTAATTACATTTTATATGAGCTTATTTAATCACTGCTTTAATTTATGACCGTGTAGTTCTTAAAATGTATATAGTAGAATCAACATGACCAAAGCTTTATGTTATTACAATCTTTTTGTTCTTGACGCTAAGATGAGCTGAAGGCAAGAGCTTCTCTTAACTGCAGGGTGTATCTTTAGCTTTTTCTTAGCAGGCACTTCAATGTGTGTTGTGAACACTGCCAAGTTCCCCCTCAGAAAACTTGTACATGCCAAAATGAGTGTTTCAAAGTAGTCCTTTTTGTCACTTAGAAAAGGAGTTATTTGTGTTCTTCCTTTAATTTATTAATTCGTTTGTTTGTTTTGAGAAAAGATTACTTTGCAAGTTAGATCTGAAATTCCAAAGAATTGAGGACTTGTTTAACGTTCCAAAGCACTGGCATTTGTGAGATATTTCGGTCTTTTTTTTTTTTTTAGCCATGCGCACGGGTATGAGAAGAGTGTAAAAACTCAAAGAGACAAGCTAACTTGAATTTGGAAGTCCTCTTAAGTTTCACCCAGTTTCTGAATTGCTTCAGGGCAAGGGTCAGGATATGGAGACACAGTTCCTTTTGTAGAGCTAAGAGGAGAGTACAATGGCTTCATGCCCTTCCAGAGAAAGTCAAGGCTGAGGGGCAGCTGCCCCTGCTCATCTGGCCAACCCATGGAAGAAACAAAACATGATTGTTCAGCCCCAATTACCAGTGCAGTTTAAGGAAAATGTTTCGCAGTTACATATTCCTCTGCACATCTGTTTCTTGGAATCTGCTACCCACAATTACCTGCCTCCTACACCCCCCATATCCCTGACCAGCACAGTTGGAAGACTTCTCCTCAAATGTCAGAGTCCCCTAGTGAATGTGCCCCAGGCCTTTTTGAGTTGGTCTCTTCTCACCGTCTTCCCACTAGTATTTTGTTTTTGTTTTTTGTTTTTCCCCCACACTCTAGAGATGGTCCCTGCCCCAGGCCCCGTAATCGAGGCTATTTGGGTACTTGGCCCTGTTTGAGATCAGTACGCACACAATTTTTAGCTGGCTCATGGAATTATCCTCAAAAGACCCAGTGCCCACTGTTTTGCTGAAATAAGTTGCTTCAACTACATAGCATAATTCATAGATGTAAATACTTTCCCTCTCAATACAAGAAATTTACCTTATTTTCTTTTGCCCGGGGTATTTGGGGTGGGGAAGTAAAGGGGGGCTTAGACTTTGGTTCAAATGTTACATTTTCTTAGAAACATTTTTATACTCGTTCCTATTTAATGGGGCAATAAATCTGCTCCCAATTGCAGGATCATTCAGTGCTCTGTTGGTAGGCATTGACTAATTATTTGTTTTTAATACAAATGCTGTGCAGTGAATTACAGAAAGCCCAGGAAAATGGTGGAGGGAGAAGACTGAAGGTTAGTAGAGAAACACTGAACCGAGTTGTATTCACAAGGTCATATTTTCTGTTTCTGTGTTGTCTCAATTTTTTTGTAGTATGTTCTGCATTTATTACATAATCATTGTGGGCTCATTTTAGATATGCCGTCTGAATCAAGTGACAAGTATTTTTTAACAAAATAAACTTTAAAACATTGTCTTCCACTTGCTTTGGTAGTCGTCTTCATATTTCCCTGTGTTTTCTTGTCCCTTCTGAAGTCAGCCCATCTGTCACTCACTTAGACCTGTTCCTTCCCCCTCTTCTATTTTTGATACACCTTTAACCTTAGCTATTGTTTTAGTGTGACTCAGTTTCCCTGTTCAAGTTAGCTTGATGGTTTATTATGTAAGGAGGGTGCCTAAGACAATCATCAGGTAAAATAAATAAATAAATAATAAAAAATAATAATAAAAAAAAAGATCAATAGAGTAGAAAATCTTCCAAGAGCAGAGGGAGTTCTTCCTTAGCAATGGGGGGGAAAAAAGTAAATACGTAATTAAATAATTAATTAATTTAAAAACCTAACCATGAGGGGCTTAGAAGATTTTTGATAAAAGACAAATGTTGCTGTAATTTCCTTTGTCACTTAGAAAGAAGTAGTAGTTTCTATGTTGCATCTACATTTCAGATGAAATTATTATTGTATCCAGTTATGGTTGTTTGCTAATATTTCGTCTCTCTCTCTTTCTCTCTGTCTAATGCTTCTTCTGTATTTTTGTGTGTAGCAAGAAAAAAGTGTAATGCATTAGGCATTATTCTGGTTCGTTTATGAGTATTTCCTGTACTGCATTAAGGTTTCTTTCATTTTTTTTAAGCTTCGCCTACTGTTCTCACTTTATGCCGTGCAATATCATCTGCTGTGTTTGCTAAGCAAAAAAGAAAAAAAAGAAAAAAAAGCAAGTGATGATGCCATCATGCTTTTCAGTGTTAAAATGTTTCAGCATTTATGTAGTCACCAAAATGTAGTAAATAAAATGTTGGATTTTCCAGCACTTTAAATTTAGACAATACTTGCCTTCTTTTGTTTTTATTCTCTTTGTAATCATCAGTGAGTAGCCTTTCAATTTTCTTTGGAGGAAGGGTAAAGCTGTGAGGACAACATGTTTGAGAACTAAAGCCAGGGCCACGTTTTAAAGAAAGATTAACTAAGGAAGAGGGAGGAAGTCCTCCAGTGGAAGAGGATGATGTTTTGAAATGGAAGTGAAACATTCTATTTGTATACATTGGCTATGTATATTAACCTGATTGGACTCTCAGAAGAAATAAAATTATTAGAGAAGATGGCCTTTAAAAGTCCTCTCCAATAAAACAACATGTAGGGTGGTGGGTAGGGGAGAGATATCTGTGTCTGTCTGTCTGTCTATCTGTCTTAGGAGCTAGAGATAGGCTGGGAAATTGGGATCTTCTTCTATTTAATAGAGTGTAGTGATTGATCAAGAGGCCTGGTTTAGGGAAGATGGAAACTAGCTTTGGAATTCCTGTTGTGATAATTACTAGCTATGCGACCTTGGGCCTGCCAGTGGGATGGTGGGAGGTATGCTGAGCTCTGCACCAAGGATATAATAGTATCCTCAATAGTATATAATGCTCTTCTATAGTTGTGTACTCTCCTGTGATGGTCAGTTTTATGTGTCAGCTTGGCTAGTCTCTGGTCCTCAGTTATTTAATCAAACACTAAGCTATGTGTTATTATGAAGTTATTTTGTAGATGGGATTATTATTCATAATTAGTAGACTTTAAGGAGATTATTCCCACACAGGTGCATAATATATTCTGATTCCTAGGAATAAGGCGGAATTTTTCAAAGTTCTTTATAAGTAACTCATTCCCCAACTTTGCCTTTTAAAATTTTTGGTCAGTTTTTTCTTTGCCCCCACAGTTGCCACTGCCTCAGGCAGCTATAATATTAAGCAGTTGTCCCTGATTTTTTCTGAAGAATGCCCAGGGAAAAGGTTTTTGTAATTGAGCAAACTCTGAGCTGAGTTAGGTCAAAGAAAAATTGTAAAAAAAAAAAAAAAAAAAAAAAAAGAGCCCTGTTGATACGGGACATAACTGGTAAAATTCTTAATCTTTTAGCAAGAAATGAAATGGGACATCTCTTGCAGAGTTCTTAATCTTTTCAGTAAACCTAGTTAAGTTTTCTTTCCTTCTTTCTTTTGGAAAAAGGCCCTCTCCCTCAAATCGCAATAACTGCCCCAAAATTGGTGACTCAGATCCTCCAGCTATTGATAAGGGTCATCGGCCCATTGTTAGCAGAAATGGCAATAAGCTAGATATGATCCTTAGAGTCCAAGAGGGGAGGGGACTTTAGGCCAAAGGTCTTTTTTACTCTTTAAGAAATATATTAACCAAACCTTTACTCACTTAACAAGTAAATCAATAATAGAAATTAATAGACATGATTTAAATAACAAGTTCGTATTTTCTTTTCCTTGTCTAGGGACTGAGACTGCACTTCAGCAGGAAACCAAGACCTTGCCCTAACTAAGGCAGAAAGAGAAAGAGCTCCATGAAACCCCAATAAGCAGGGATGACGATCCTTCTCAGCAGAAAGCATATACAGAAGATACCTCCTATCCCTCAACATCCAAACTAATAATAAGGGGGTTCATGGCCCTTAGAAAAGAATTAGGCAGGAAAGTTAGTTAGGGGGTTTCAGGTCTGCCTGCAAAGACACTGAGGTCATCCTATCCTAGAAGGGGTCCGCCCTAGCCCGCTCATAATTAAGCAAGCTAGAAGGCATTTGGGGTCTAAAAGTAACGCATAGAAAACAAGTGAGCAGAAAATTAGTTATTAGTTTCAGCCAGTCACTCACACGTATACAATAAAGACCCTAACAATCTTCAACTCACCTGAGCCTCATTATACCATCATTATAATATGATGCAATGCTCAGAAGTTTATTAATATCATTATAACAGATTGAATTCTGGGAACAAACATGCTCAGAAAGCTAATGATAAATCACTGAGTCCTGTCAATATTAGTTGTCAATCAAGGAAGCCCACCCCTCTAAGAAAAGTAACCACCCATAGCAAATAGCGATAAAAACCCCAAAGGCTTTGCTACCAGGCCTTTTGAGCCCTACTTCTCTTGCTCAGGCCCACTTCCACATCTGGAAGTTTACTTTCCCTTCTAATAAAGCTTTGCTTTTCCGCTGTATTTCGATGTCTTGCTCAGTTCTTTGTTCGAGACATCAAGAACCTGGACAACATGCCGGGAGAGGACCCCCACTCTCCAGTGAACATCCAGACAAGTCAAATAATGGTAATAATTCTTTGAGAATGGTGTTTTGGAAGAGCTCCATCCCCATCTGCCCTCTCCAGTGGCTACTAGGCTGTTGGTTTTCATTCTCATTACAGGGCATTTGACAGTTTTTAAGGCCACTGCAGAACCAGGAAGGGAAAGCAGATGCAAATAGCACAAGTTAAAATAACACAAAGATAGCTATTCTTACTGAGATTCAACTATTTTTCTTAAATAAACATTTTTCAGATCGTTGCAAGTCTTTGGTTAATTCCAGAGTTCTGAAAAAGTTGATTTTGATGATTTTTCCAGTGATGCCACTGCTTTCATGAAGATCCTTACTCTGCCATTCCCCCACCCTAAGGATAAAAGCTCAGAGCCCGTGTCCAGATGCCCTCTCAGCAAGGCAGCCAGCAACCACCAGGCAGTGGTAACAGTCTTTAGAACTCATAGACTTTTTTCTAACCTTTATAACTTCTCCATGGTTATTTTTGTCATGCCAAGTCTATTCCATCACAGGGTATAATGGAAAGGTCCTGAGGGCCTGGTTTGAGCACAATGAAATGTGATCAGAGAGGAGAGCTTCACATGTCCTTTTCTGAGTTCACACATTGAGGACATCATGGTCTGTTATCTGAGGTTCCTGAGAAAGCCAACAGACATTTCAACTCTGGAATTGTCTTTAGGTCAGTTCACTGTAGGTGGAGACATGTGAAATAAATGGCTGCAAACATAAAATCTAAGCAAGAGGAAAACACAGTGATGGTCAGATATTTTGTGAGGAACAATCTCACAGGCGACATGCCATTAGAAAGAAATAACAGTCACAAAATGGAATCACTTTTGCTAGATCCCTCCACAACTTAATTCTTAACCTAATTGCAGTTTCAGCCCCTCCCAGGAGTAGAATTTGAAACCAATCAGTCTGGAATTCCCTGGTCAGTACTAGTATGGTAACATACCTGATAAAATCCACTGCCTTCCCCTTAGGGAGAGTGTCCTCTCCTGAAATGATCCACTCTTATCCTAAAAATGCAAGGCTGGTTTAACACCTGAATATCAATTAATGTAACATATCACTTTAATACAATAAGGAACAACATCCACATGATCACTTTGATAGATGCAGAAAAAGCATTTGACAAAAATTCATGATTAAAAAATCTCAATAAACTAGAAATAGAAGAGAATTTCCACAACCTGATAAAACATATCTATGAAAAATTCACAGCTAACATCATACTTGATGACAGAAGACTGAACGCTTTCTTCCTAAGACCAGGAACAAGTTTGGTTCCACCACTTCTGTTCAAAATTGTACTAGACATTCTAGCCAAGGCAATTAGGCAAGAAAAGGAAATAAAAAGTCATCCAGATTGGAAAAGAAGAAGTAAAATGATCTCTATTTGCAGATGACATGATTTTGTCATCTACAAAAAATAAATAAATTCAGCAAGGTTGCAGGACACAAGATCATCATACAAAACCAATTATATTTCTATACACTAGCAATTAACCATCTAAAATGAAATTAAGGTAAAATATTCCATTTACATTAGCATAAAAAAATACTTAGGAATACATTTAACAAAAAGAAGTGTAAGACTTGTGTACTGAAAACTGCAACACATCACTGCAAGAAATTTATAACAATATAAGTAAATCAAGATATGCCAATGGCAGATGAACACATGAAAAGATAATCAGCATCATTAGTTATTACAGAAATGCAAATCTAAACCACAAGGAAATGTCACTTCATACTCCCTAGAATAGCTCTAACAAAACAGATAAAACAGACAATAAGAAGTGTAGTCAAGGATGTAAAGATATTGGAACCCTCCAACATTGCCGGTGGGAATGTAAAAAGTTGCAGCTGCTTTAGAAAACAACCTGGCACTTCCTCATAAAGTTAGAGTTACCACTTACTCTAGCAATTCTAATTATAGGTATATAACCAGAAGAACTAAAAAACATGCTCACACAAAAACCTGTACACAGATGTTCATAGCAACATTAGTCATAATAATAAAAAACTGGAAACAAGCCAAAAGTTCATTTAACTGGTTAAATGGGTAAACAAATGTGGTATGTCCATTTAATGAATTATATTATTCAGCTATAAAAAGAGCTGACATATGCTACAACATGACTAAACCTCAAAAAATTATGCTAACTGAAGGAAGCCAGAAGCAAAAGGCCACATATTGTATGATTCCATTGATATGAATAGGAAAGTCCATAGAAAAAGAAAGTAAATTAGTCATTATCAGGGGTTGAAGGAAAGGAGAAATGGGGAGCGACTGCTCATGGGTATGGAATTTCTTTCTGGCAATATCAAAATGTTTTACAATTAGATAGTGGTGATGGTTGCATAATCTTGTGACAATACTAAAAACCACTGAATTATATATTTTAAAAGAGTGAATTTTGTAGTATGTGAATTATATTTTTAATGCTGCTATTAAAAAATGATAAGGCCTGTTGAAGGGCACAAGAGCAAACTTATAAAAGCTCTCAGAGGACTCAACTTGGACAATTTGAACTACAAACTAAATAATGAGAGTATTATAGACCATAGAATAAGATAAATATCCATGAGTTCATATTCACAATAAGTAAAAAAGGGAAGGGACAGCCCTTTCTTACAGACTTGCAATTTAAAAATGTAGGAGAGATGGAAATAGGTAATCACCACTAGGCAAACACCACAATAATAATAATTGTTGCAGGCAACAATTATTGATGAATGCAAAAATCAGTAGCTGAAAGTATGATGAGAAACTGAATATGTGTAAAATCTCAAAGTATCTGCCCACAAGGTATTTGCTCATGACAAAGGGGAAAATATTAACAGCAGAGAAACCTGACAGCCGCCTGCTGAACCAAGAGATCAAAGCATCGCTATCTGTAAGACATATCAACATTACATTATGTATTTCCTATTATGATGCACTGCCAAAATACATTTCTTCAATTTAATCATGAGAAAGTATCAGACACACTGAGGGACATTATACAAAATAATTGACCGGTACTCTTCTAAAATGTTAAGATCAAGAATGACTGAGGAACTGTCGCTATTAGAAGAGACTAAAGATACACAACAGTGTGAGCTCCTGTATTGGGTCCTGGACTAGAAACGGGACGTTAATGGAAAATAGTCAAACTTCAAATTAAGTCTATCGAGTAGGAGGAAGTTCTAATCAGAAGCTTTGTATTGAATTGTATCAAAGTTAGTTTCTTGGTTTCAATAAATGCACTATGGTTATTTAAGATGTTGGCGGGGGGGTGGATAAACAGAACTTCCTGTACTATTTGTACAACTATTCTGTAAGTCTAAAATTATTTCAACGTAAAAAGTTTTAAATCTCCGATTTAAATAATTATGTCCGGCTTCATTTTTCTCTGAAAGTATTGTTGTGGACCCCTTCTTTGCTGTATAGGTTGCTAACAGAATGATGTGAAAAGAAGCAATCCGGTGACTTATAACACAGCACGTTGTCTTGGAAACCTTTTTTAACATTTTCCATGTCACGGCTCTTTAATTATATACACTTTAGCCAGAAGGTGGCAGCACTTAACCAGTTTCTCATCAGAAAAACACGGGAATACAGAGAACTGAGATTGACCAGAGGGAGATAAAACAAAAAGACTTCCCCCACACAGGAGCTGAAGGTGACAAAGTCATTATTCCTTCCTGTACAATCACTACAGGAAGATGTCATTTATATGGGCACTTACGTGATGAGGCATAGAGGAAAGAAGTTGTAAACAGTGATGTAAGGCTTGGAAGCAAAATTATCCACCCCACCTAATCCCCACCCTGCCCCCACCCCCACCCTGGGGCGTCAGGAAGGAGCCCTAGGCACCACCCCCGCTGAGGTGCTAATGCCCGCTGTTAAAGAATAACAAAAGGTGACTTGCAAATTTTTAAAGACTTCCAGAGGATGAATTACAAAGAAATAACAAATTATTAATAGTATAGGAAGTATAATATTTTTTAAATAAGACTATTACCAATTTTTTTTGTTGGTTTTTCTTAGAATTATGGCCCTGGAAGGTACTCCACTCAATTCTCTTTCTCCTCTCTCTATCAGCAACTCAAATCCCAGAATTGCTTTCATCAAAGCCTGGTACCTGAGGTTACCTCAGCTTTCTGTGGTCATCACTGAGCTCCAGGAGCATTAAGAGACTTGTTTAAAATACAACAGCCAGCAAGTGCCAGAGCTAAAACTTTGGATGAGTCCAGGCCTCCCTTAACTCTTTCCACAGAGTTTAAACCCATTCTAAACTCCTGCCTTTTACCTGTGAAGGAGTGGGCTTAGAGGTGACAGGGCCAATGTCTGGCAGGCGACAGGGCTAATGTCTGGCAGTGGGCTCCAAGGACTGACTGCCTGATGAAGCTAAGCTGCACTAGCTAAACTGAACCCTCTCCGCAATGGTTAAGACATATAAAATATGTACTTGAATAATGTGTTATATTCTGCTTTTCCTAGACTGAGAATTTTGTTCCTCATTCCACAACCTCACCCGACTAACTTCTTTTTTTTCTCCCATTGAAGTGGGAGAATAATGGTCGTGAAATGTAAAACTCAAAGTTTTTGATCACAGCTTCCCACTACTACTGAAACTTCTCCCAGAGTGACCTCAATCACTAGGCCTGAAACCAAACAAGCAAAAAAAGAAATCTATTTAAAGATATCCTTTCTACCACTCCTAATCCATAGCCTTCTGCTAATGGACAGATGGGCATTGTGGTGCCGGCTCAAAGAGCTCTCCACCAGTATTAAAATACTCAGTAATGCTCACTGCCTGGCATCCTAAAGCTACACCCACCCACTCTGCCACCCCGGCCCAGCCCATTCAGCAGAGCCGAAGGTTGGAAGGGTGTATGTGTGGAAGGACAGGGCTTCAGAATCTGCTGGAAGCAGCAGGGATCCTTGAGGCTTAGGCTTGACAGGTATTGGGACAGATGGGGTGAGCTTAAAGAATCAGTTCCAATAAGAGCTGTTCTTGAGTTTCTGGACCAGGCCCAGGTTGGGGCTACTGAGGGCAGACATTGCTGTGGGATTCTTAAAATCTGGTCCAAACCAGCTTGCCCCGGGAGCCGGAGGGCCCAGGTCTTAGGCAGTTCTTCTCAATGGGTCCTCTTGAGAAAGGACTCCTTAGAATACAGAGGCACAGACGTGATCCTAAATTCTGTATGCTTGAGGGGACACTGAAGTCCTATGTGACTATCATCTTCCCTGCCTCCAACCCAAGTGCTCACATTCCCTTTGACGCACAATATACTGAGGCCCAGAGCACAAGCTGCAGCCCCGGGGATAGGCCTTTTGTGCTGCTTCGGAGCTTCTTGTCACATCTGCAGCAGAATGTGACAGGATATGGGTAAGAGGGCTTGAATACTGTGATGCAAGAATCCATGACTTTATATAACACATGGCCCACTCTGCTGCCTGTGCAAACCATAATACAAGAACTCAGTACTCACAAAAAGGCAACTAAAGAAAGATAGCCATGCATGACAGCAAATATTTTTAGTTGCTGTAATTTCTTCCACACATACCACACTCCCAGTTGTCAATTATGACATTTTCTTTCAACCAGAATAAAAATAAAAAGGTATAGCACAGCCTTGTTACCCTTCCCTGATCTAGTAACCTTCATTTTAAGAACTCAAAGTTGGGGGGATGCTGTTTGTTTTTTAGCTTCAGTGTATATGTTTTTAAAATAAGAACATTTTTTTGTTTTTTTTAATAGTCAAAATAACATTTTACATTTAACCGAATTAAGTTGTATAATTATATTCCTTAATATATAATTCCTAGTTAAAACTCAAATTTCACAAACTGTCCTTAAAAATGTCCTTTATAGTTGGCTTGTCTAAACTAGAATCCAATGAAAGGACCCTACATTGCACCTGGGTTTTGTTTTGTTTTTTTTATGTCCCTATCTTCTCTCAATCTACAATAGTCTCTTTTTTGATGCTATAGACTCCTTGGAGACATGAGATCAGTTGACCTGTAGAATGTTTGCCTCCTGGGTATGTCTGATGGATACTTCCAGATATGGTTTAGCTTGTTTCTCTCTCCCTTGAAGATCCTATAACCGGGAAGTTAGATCTAAAAGTTAGATTCAGGTCAAACGTTTTAAAGTTCCAGAATTCTAAATATATTTTATAAAAAGGATAAAGTATCCCATAGAAAAGCTGAATGACATAAATGACAATGACATACATTACATAAAGTATCACACATGTATCAACTGGTACTGCTCAATTAAACCACATTTATCTTAATCTCACGAAACACAAAACCTACCTACTTATTCATCACATGAGTGAGAGTCTCCTTATAATTCTACCTTTAGAATCGCATAAGTCACAAACATGTGGTCTGATAGGGCTTGGAAGAAACTGACATCAAAAAAAAACAGAATATTTAAACCTTTTATGGGAAATACCACTGTTTTCTCTTGTGAAATAGATCGGTTTTCATTTTTTTGACTCATAGCCCTACCCTGACCCCACTGGTTCTGGTCCCAGTCCAACCCGTTTACTTCCCACTTGCTCTTTCTGGTCCCTACCTCAGCCCTGCTCCAATTAGTGACAAGTCAAGAGTAGCAACAACAAATCAAGGTAGAAATTTGGACGTTTGAAATTCTACCTTGTTCTCAAAGTTTAGAAGAGCTTCACATTTCAAAACTTAATTTACCCTCAAATTCTAAATATTTTAGCATGTTCTGTGGAAAAAATCATTTGTTCTGTGTTTGGGTCTTACTCAAATAAGTCACTTAAGTGATCTCAGCCATTTCTTTTGTTCAAGGAAATGTGGAGCATCTGAACCATCCTTAGACAAGTCAGTTCTGCCCTCTGTTATAGTGATTGTGGAATGCTGGGCAGGGGCCGGGAAGGTTGATAAATGTCTCCAACTGCTAAGTTACCCTCAGTGTAAATCAGTCTGTGAAGAAGGAAAAAGAGCAAGGAAACAAATAAGTAAAAAGGTTGGGGTAGGAAAGCAAGGAGACACAACTGTGTGCTCACATACAGGTAAAACACAAGGAAGGAGATTATAAAGGGACACCCATCTTACATACACCTGAATGTGTGTGGGGCATCTCTGGAAGGGTGTTTAAGAGTCTGATGAGTATACTTGCTGGCAGCAGGGCCGGGGGCATTGAGGGTATGGGGTAAAAGGAAGACTAATTTTAATGTATAATTTTCTATACTGTTTGAATTTTTTTTTTTTTAACATGTGCGGGTATGACTTTTCAACAACACAAGTTGTGTGTGTTTGTGTTTTTTCTTAATTTAGTACATTGATGTATGATGTTACCCTTCTTGGGAAGATATGCATTTTCACATGTCTTCAGCTAAAGGTATCTGTCAGCAATAGAACTTCAGGTGGCTGGTTATCAGGGCAGGGCAGGTGTTTTACTCAGGAGGGAGCCATTCTCAGCTCTCTAGACATTACCATGATGGCTCAAGACTGTCCCTGTGGTGTTTCTGGGGGAGTGTGTGGTGGGCTACGCTGGCGCCTTGGCGGCTCTCCAGCAATAGGATCTCTGGTCAAGCAGGTGTGTCTGTGGCCTTAACACCCCTCTCTGTTGTGGAGCACTGCTCTCCCCGAGCCAGGGCAGAGAGAGGTATTTTTAACCTTGGTGTTGGCTTACACAGAGGTTCAGGTATTCTCCGGGGTGTACTATGAGCCGAGAAAGCTGAGATCTAACGCTTGGACTCATTTGCCCTACCTCAGTGTGCTGGTTTTATACGCCTTGGAGAATTGGACTATAAAAGCTGTAATAAGTGAAACTATTTATGACGCTTTCCCAGAAACCCTTTGAATATCATCTTTCTTTTGTTTCTGACACAGAAGAGCAGTGCCAGGCTGGGCTGCTAACACTACCCCTGCCCCCATGGAAAAGGGGATAGAAAAATGATCTTCATAATGCCTACCTCAACTAGACCAGGAAGAGAAACCAAATGTGGGTCTATTACAAAAGAACTAGAATTACAAGTAGGTTATTTAGGTCCTCTTCAGAAGGTGGCATGCATTAGTCATGAGATTGCACGGCACGTGCATGAGACAAATCAAGTCAACAGGAAATTGACCATGTTGTCTCAGAGACGAGGACAAAAATCAAAGTATGTGTGCTACATAGAGTCTTACAAGATCAGGGGGATCGTGGATTTTTTTTCTCACCAAAGGAGAAAATAAAGGAACACTGATTTACAGATTTGTTTAAAAAAAGGGACGCAGACATGTCATTTAAGTAAATATATATCTTTCAAGGTTCCAGCAATCCAAGTGCTACTCTAGAAAGTAATGTCTGGGCCCATTTGAGGAGAATCGTCCTTTCTATGAAGAGATAAGAAGGTAAACTTAAGCAGGTATGAGTTTGCCTCAAAAAAGAAACAATAGAAAGATAAGAGACCATCAGAATTCTGATTTTGAGGCTCCATGATCCTTTAATTTTATGGCCTTTCAGAAAATGGAGCCCACTGAAGAACATACATCAAGTTCAGTTCAGGTCTGTTGGGTTCACACTGGTCTAAGCATAAGCTTGCTCTTAGGAGTCTTTTGGATCACAGTAAACTGGCTCCTCTTGTATCACTGACATAGAATGCTCCCAGCTGCAAGGCAGGATGGAGTAATATGTAGTTCATAGCTGTCTGTCTTGTTCCAGATTCCAAAAGCCTGTTTGGAATCTCTCAAGGATTCCCTCAGGGCTGAAAAGAAGAAGGGCTGCTTCCAGATTTCTGAGTCACCTCAAAAAGGTAGCTTTGGTACCCTACTCCCATCATCTGTGGCATCTCTCCATCTCATACCTCCATTCTTCCTTCTCATACCTCTCCATCTCATACCTCTTCTTCCAGACTCTTATCTGTTAGCTTTTAAAAGTCAAACTCTAACATAATAAAATAATTCTGACCACGTGGCTCTATAACTATTACATTTTAATTTTTCACTTAATTCCTTTTGATTTCTTCAGCAACATGAAACGACACACTGGATGAAAGAAACCTGAAATCTTGGTCATTTTCAAAACCAGAATTCATGTGCAGACTAAATCCCCATATTGTAAGTGACTTCATGTAGCTATGGTCTAATATCTATTGTCACACAGACTTAACTAAACAATCTTGGTTCTTCTGTCTTGTTTCTTAACTGGAAGAGGACTCTGCAAATCATTGCCAAATAGACTGTATGAGTCACAACAGGTGACTGTATTTTCCTTTCTGGTGTGAGGCAGTGCAAGATAAATTTAGTTTCATTATTTTTGTTGTTTCTCAGGAAGAGCAGGACTTGCAAAATAAACTAGGATTACTGCTCTGATTCATTTCAGTTGTCATTTCCTTCGGGGGTGTTACTGGCCAATAATGGAAGGTCTTTTCATTAACTTCTCAAAGGCTCAGATGTGATCTTTGTGTTGTTAAAACATATTTGGACCACTTAATATCCACAATCAATTCTATGGTTCGTGCAGTCTGTTCAAGTATTGACAGCCAACAGATTTTTGGTCCTTTCTTTTTCATTTTGTATTCACTCACTTTATAAACATGAAATACATGTCTACCGTATTGCTTTATGAGCAGTGTGAGAGAAAAGGTGTAAGATGTGGCCTCCATTTTTGATACTAATTCTGATGTTGCCTAAACGGCAATAAATATAAGTGTAAGGAGTTTAAGGAGAGAGAAGGTTAACATGAAGAGATTACTTAGGAAGATATCATAGAAGAAAGAAGAGTGAAATGGGTACTTAAGACAGCAATAGAATTTGAGGCTCTTTGGCAGAATGGCAGACTAGATACTCTAAACAGGTACACGAGCAAAACAACTAGATTCGCAATGAACCGTGCTTTCCTTTACATTAGTCAGTTTCTCAGAGGCAGAGATTAAAATGTGAAGTGAAACCCAAGCGGTGAATGATAAGGACATAGGAAGAAAGCTGCAGTTACCCTGAGGGCAAACCCTAAAGAATGGCACTACAGAGCCTGTATTAGTTTGCTGGAGCTGCCATAACAAAATACCACACTCTAAGGTGGTGTAGTACAGAACTTTATTCTCTCACAGTTCTGGATACCAGAAGTCCAAGATGAAGGTGTCATAGGGTTGGGTTCCTCTGAGGACTCTCTCCTCAGCCTGAAGATTTTTACCCTCTTATTGCCTCTTTGCCCTGCTCTCAGGCCTCTCTAGTGTGTCTTTTATAAGGATTAGGGCCCCACCCTAACAGCCCCATTTAAACTTTATCACCTCTTTAAAGACTTTACCAGGTTGCATTATGAGGTACTGGGGATTGGGACTTCAACATAAAGATTGGGGGTGAGAGGTGGGCACAATTTAGCCCATAACAGAGTTTAAGCATTGGGTCAGCAACAGAGTCAAGGAGTGGAACCTTAGACTCCAGATTAAGCCAATGAGCCAGGAAGGGGTCAAAAGTTTCCTGTAGGTAGTGCCTGCTGTATGCAAATGCAAATGAAACTTTTCTCTGAAAGAAAGCAACCCCAGTTTAGGCCCTGAGGGTGTAAAAGCTGAAATGTTCAGTCTCTCTCTGACTCCATCTTGTTTAAGAATGCTTTGTTCCCATGGCCTTCAGGCTAATAGCTTCTGCTTAGTCTTGCATTTAGACATGCTAATCATTAGAAGAATTCTGCTTGAGGCTTGAGTTTTACAAAAACAGCCCCTCCCATTTCCCCTTTCCTTGACAAAAAAAGAAGCCTGAACTCTGTACTTTCTTAAGGTAGATTTGAAGTACCACCTGGGCTCCCACTTTCTTGGTTGAAACCTTCATCAGTAAAACTTCCCTTACTACAAACTCTGGCCTTCTGAGTTTGGGCCTTTCGAAGTGTCTAGCACACAGACTTTGGAGGGGTAACAAGGAGTCATACAGATTAAAATCAAACAAGTAAACTGGGTATACAGCAAAACTATTTTCCAAGAATAAGAATGAAATGAAGATGTTTTCAGATAAACAACACTGAACTGGCCACCAATAAACCCGCATTAAGGAATTTCTAAAGTATATCCTGACCGACTCTTGAACAAAGCATAGATTAGGGGCGCTTTTGACTCTACATTTGGCCCCTTGCATCCGCAGATCAAAAAGTATATTCAATCCAGGTTGGGAATATACTGTGCTGGGCTTCGTGGGTGGGAAACTGCAGTTGGGAATGTCAAAGTACTGTTTTCAATCCCCTCTTTGTTAAATCTGCAGATAGGGAGGGCCAACTGTATTTACTGAAAGAAATCCTCATATGCTTGGACCCCTGCAGTTCAAACCTGAGTAGTTCAAGAAAGAACTGTAGTTTATTTAAGAAGTAATTTTAGGAAACATTTGTGGGTCTATGGGGAAATGAGAGGGAAGAAGGAAGGATGCCAGAAAAGGTGCATTATCCAGCAGTCCATTACCATGGGTAACTGGAGCTTCATCCCACTGAGGAATCCTGGGCCCAGTGTGGAGAACGTCTCAGAGTTTTCCTGCCCAAACGGGAAGAACTGGGTGTCCACCAATTCCATTCAATGCAGGTTGAGGCTGCTCCCAGGAGGCTTTCCTTCTCTGACACATCTTGCCTGCAGCTGTCAGGAGCAGGGAAGCTGTGACAACCATCAGAGCCCTCAGGCTGAGTTGCAAGTGCTGAGATTTGGAGATTGGCCAGCTGAGCTTGGAAATGGTAAATGTTGGGGGGATACGAAACTCCACTGGCAAAGTCTACTACTCATTTGTGTATTGCAGGAAAACTGCAAAATGATTGTGGAAAGGGAGGGCCTCGTGTGCTATAAGCAATAATGAGTCAATAAATTGGCAAATAAGTAGGTATGCCTTATCAAACACCATTAATTTAATGTTAAATAACATAAAAGTTTAATGTTAGTGTCTAATTTGTAGTCCAACAAAATCAAAACAACATAATTAAAATATTGGATATTAACATTTTAAATTAGAGTCTGTATCATTATTGTGGGCAAGGGACTTAAAGTTAGGAACCATGAGGATTTTTAAAAGACTAAAATTGACCATTTGGATTGGTGGGAAAAGGACAAAGGTATGTCATCTGAGTTACATGATGGAAGAGAGAAGAGAAGCTTGGAGAGGAACGTGGAGTAGCATAAGCTTTCAGAAATGGCGAGCTTGATTGGAGTGGAGGAGCTGAGGTGGAGAACTGCAGGAGAGATAAGGCAAAGGGAGGACACTGGAGAAAAACCTTGAAGACAACATTTTATCCTGGAGGCCAGGGGGCCCCAAATTTTTCCAGTTTTATTGAGAAATAATTGACATACATCAGTGTATAAGGAATACAGCATGATGGTTTGACTTACATATATTGCGAAATGATAACCACAATAGGTTTGTTTAACATCCATCATCTCACATAGTTACAATAAAAAGAAAAGAAAAAATTCTCCTTGTGATAAAAACTCTTATTTAGCCCAACTTTTTGAATCATACACCTCATCCATTAACATGTATTAAGATTATACTCCTATAGGTAATATTTGTACTATTTTGCTAATATGCACATCATAAAATGTACTCAGAAAAAAATTTTAAGTGAGACCTATTAGTTAAATAAAATTTTTAATATTTGTTCTTCCAAAATCAATATTAATAATTTAGGTATGAGCCATAACCTTGGTTACGGTTCATTATTTTGGAAATTTTGACTTACAGGAAAAGATGGGTATATTTTGACATTGAGCTTTAGTGGCTGTCATGGCTAATAAAAGATACCTCAACAAAGTAAAATAGACCCAAAGGAAGAAGTGTGCCTATGAAACATGATAATAATTATTTTTTCAATTCCACATACCCATTATGCGAACATTTTTGTTGAAATTCAGCTAGGAAATTTCCATGTTCTCTGATTTTAATCAGTGATATTAGCATATGAATCAGAAGGGGCTGATTTATGTTTTGTTTTGTTTTTTAACAAATGAGTTCAAACCTCACTGAAATTCTTCATCAGAACAATTTTTAGAAAATTATTTTTCTGCATTTTTCCATCAAGCCTTGCTAGGAGGTCAGCTATGTGGGTAGGATAATTAAGACCTCTGGTCAAGAGGGAGGTGTAGAAGGGGGGGGTCTGAGGACAACTTTGGCAGAATTTGGTAATGGCACATGGGAGAGGATGGATCAAGGAGAAAGAGAAAGCTAGGACAGTAAGTCCCTGGATTAATCCGTTTGTTCAGGTTGCAAGATGCAAAAATATAATCAAAATACCTCCATGACTGGGAGCATATTATAAGGATCCATGCCAATCTAAAGAGGACAGAAACCACTTCTGTAACTGCATTGCTGGTGTCATGAAAACGTCACTCCTACCACTTCAAGACACATGTGGCTCTGGTAACCCAGTCTATAGTCTCCATCAGTGGCTGAGTTTGTGACTCAGTTCCTCAGCTCCTGCTCTTGTACTGTTTTTCCCTCCAACCCCTCAATGGACTGACCTCCCTTCTTTCCTGCCTACCTCGAAGCTCCTGCTTGATCATTGTTTTGTTGCCTTGTAACTCCTCTTTGCTCCTTTCTCTGTGTCTCTCTCTAATCCAACCCCAATACGCTCATTCATCATCCCTTCTTGGCCTCACATTATAAGTCTCAGAGTGAGAAAGTATGACTGGTCCAGTCACCACAACTCTCAGGTGAGGTCAATCCATTCACTGGCCAACCTTTAGAGCAGCTGTTCATGCCAGGGGTGGTGGGTCATATCTCCATGGTACAAATTAGAGTCATCAGAATAAGCTATGGGGCTGCAAACAACTTGAGGCTTCAAATAAGTGAGCTGGGTAATAAGCAGGTGGCCGATAGATTCTGTCCATTATAGTCTGGGAGATAGTAAGATGGGATATTCTGAATGTGGCTTTTACAACAAAGGCCAGTGACATGCATGCACATATTTCACTTACTACCTGACACTTTATTTTGAGTATTAATGTAGTAAATAACAATTTAAAAGTTATTATTACTACTAGTAGTAGAAGGAGTATAAGAAACCAAGTGGTTAAGATCCTAGACTCAGAGCTAGACTGCCTATGTTCGCATCCCTAGTACTCTTCCTGGTTGTGTAACACTGGGCAAATTATTAAACTAATCTGTGCTACAGTTTCCTCATCTATAAAATTAGTATAATAAGGCCTACTTCATTGGGTTGTTATGAAAATTAAATAAATTAATATATTTAAATCACTTAGAACAGTGCCTGGCATATAATTAGTACTGCATGAGTATTTGCAATTATACTTTTAATCATGAGTTAAACTCCAACTGTATATCAGCATGTATGCATTTTATTTGCCATTTTGGTCTCTTTGATTTAAGTGTGGTCTCTGATTAAATGTTATCTTTCACTGTTTTCAAATTATTTCCTATTGCTAGACTTGGCTCTCTAGTAAGATTTATACTTTAATCTGTATAAAATAAATATTTTCTGACTCAGAATTTTAAAAACATCTTTGTTTTTATTTCACAGCCAATTCTGAAACTTCTCTGTCTGATAAATCAGGGTCAAAATTCTGGAACAAAAAATAATTCTTATGAAAATAAATATTTTTCTTATTTCCCTTGCTCTTATGTTTGTTCTAGGATATTATTTTGTCATAGTTTGATTGATTTCCCTCTGGAGAAGGTCAAGTTCCCTGGAACATTTGATGTCATTATTTAGAGATGAAGTAGGTGTTATATGTTTATTAAAAGTGATCCACAAGAATGTTTCAGAAACCAGAATACATTGATATTTTTTGCCTCAGTAATCTTGCTGGCATGCTTACATATTTGAATTTGAATGCTGTTTTTAATTAATTTTTTATAAATAATCAATATTTGCTAAGATTTGTTCCAAGTATTGAAATTGCAATGTTCCACTCTATTTACAGATGTTAACTTAAAGCAAATCTTTATGATGTCATGATGTCATATTTTGAGATTGCATACCCGAACTGTAGGACATAAACCTACATGATAACAAGCCAATAGATGTATTAACCAGGGTCATCCTGTCCCTGAACTGAGCCCCAAATTGTCTTTATGCTATCACCATAATGATCTTCAGTAGCTTCACTCTGGAGGAATCTGGTTTGGAGACCTCTCTTCCCTCTCCCTCAGGGGTTTACCACTAAGCCAGAGCAGTTACCTGTCCTTCCTTCCCAAAGCCCCAGGAGAGAGAGAACCAGCTCATGCCTCCCCAGTTTCCTCCTCAGATGGCCAAAGCCTCCAGCACAATTGTTAACCTTTCCAGCTAGCATTATTACCGTGTCAATTACTGAACCAGGGCTTTCCTTATTCTCCACGGAACCTGGTACAGGTCGGATGCCACTATCTGTGGCAGAGAAGTAGGCAAGAAATTTTAAATCAGATAGCTCAGAAGTGCCATGCCCTATTCTAGGTCTATGCAGATGACCCATTAAATCGAGATATTTTATTCCTTCCCATCTTTACACAACAATGAAGTCCTTTTAGATTAGTGATGGCAGCCACCATCTACTCCTCAGTCTCTGTGCACCCCAGGATCTCCAACACCCGAAATAAGGTCAAATGGATGCACAGGCTGTGGTGCCTTCCAGCAATTCAAATGTCTATACTCACACAATGTGCAGGAATAGAAACATGTGACCTTCCACATCATCAGTGCAGCATTTTCTATGCCAAAATTATATACTCAATATAATTCTGGGTGCTGACGCCAAACTGCATAAGTCTTTCCTGCTCCAAAGAAAAATATAATGTTATTAGAGAGCCAAGACTAGAAAAGAAAGTAATGTGAAAACAGTGCAAGATAACATTTATCAGAAAACTTAAATTAGAATGACTGAAATGGCAGCTACAATGCATTCTGAGTTTTGTAATCTTGGGAGAAGCATTAACCCTTTCTGGACCTCACTTTTTGTGTTGATTTTTGTTTTGTTTTGTTTGTAGGTAGAAATAATATTAATGCCTTACTATCTTTTGAATAATCCTGTGATGCATAAAAATAAAATATGTGTCAGTACTTTGAAAAATTCTTAGCACTGTTCAAATGTAAGGCATTATTATTATTACCATGATCATTGCCATCATGATTATTAATATAATATTATACCAAGGATCCTGATATGCACAGAAGCCTGCTCAGAGAAGGAAGTATCTAGAAACATGAGCCAGTTTAAAGGTATGCAGGATTTAGAAGGGGCAAGAACAGTCCAGGCTTGAGGAAAAAGGGGGTGAGGTATACTGGAGAGAACAGAGCAGAGGCAAGGAGGTTGGGTGTCCTTGGATTGCCAAGGGGAGGAAGAAAACACATATTTATATGGCTAAGGAGACTGACCCAGGGCAGACTTTACCATCAAGGTGGTGCATGTACATGAGTCCTGCAATTAGAAAGGAAAAAGTTGGCATTTCCTTTGTTCAAAACTAAGGATTTGCTTAGAAAAATCGAAGTATACTTACCAATTCAGAGAATTACAGTTGACCTGAGAACAACATGAATTTGAATTGCGTGGGCCCACTTTCTTCAATAAAATACAGCAGATTTTTGCAATAAATACAGTCAACCTATCATATATGTGGATTTTGCATTCATGGATTCAATCAGCCATAGATCAAAAACAATATTTTCAAATTACCAACCGCGGATAGAAAAGATTCTTTTCAATTCACAGTTGGTTGATTCCTCGGATGCTAAGGACAAGCTGTAGAGTCCAAAGTTACATGCGGATTTTGTAGCGCAAAATCCTAAGCCATGCATTGTTCAAGGGTCTACTGTAATATGTCTTATTCTACTACTCTTCTCAAGCAGTGCCCCATTCTTTCAAGTAAATTTTTTTTTCTTGGGGCTTTATTGTATCCAGCCCATGGCTTAGCTTTAGCTAATAAGTACCCCAAAACTACTGGCAGAATTGCATCCATACCACCTATGATATCTTTATCTTGCTACTGTTGCTCCCCCATTCCTTTAAGTTACCAATGACCTCATCCTCTGCCAATCAGTGGTCATTTCTTCTTGATCTCTGCTGACTCTGTGCCTGGCCCTGACTCATTTCATGTTTTCACAGAAGGCTGTATTGTCTGCTCAATGCTTGGAACAATTCCACTCCCAATTCCCAGGCAAACAGCTTCAGAATTCTGCCTGAAATGTAAACCATTGAGATACTTATACCTGTAGACCAACGTTTTCTTTTAAAATGCAAATGCTTCCAAGATGGCTAAAGAGGGCTAAAGGTTGCATTCTGTTGTTAATTATTTTAATTAATTAATTTTTCTCCTACCATCTACCTATGAGCTGCACTTGAAGGAATGAAGAAATACATGTTTTGAGAAGTTTAGGGGAAAGGAAAGGTTATCTACAAAATGAGGGAAACATGCGGGAGTGCTTTGGTCAAATGAAGAGCTGAATGAGGATGCCACAGACGAACCTAATTTTCAAACTTCTTCAAAATTCAACCTTGCCTCTGTGCACGTATCTAGATTCTCCCTCCAGCCTATCACCCCCACTCTGGGCTTTTCTTCCCTTGACAGGCTCAGAGGGAGACACTTTTCATTCCTCAGGGCAGCTGCAAATCAAAATAAATATAAATTACTCTCTTCCCTCTACACAAGTCCTGAGGAGGTTCTCAGGCGGAATCTTTGGCTCCTCTTCAGGACTGATCTCAAGAGTTTCAGTTTCAAATGCTTGAACTGCAAATTACATCTGCCTCCCCCTACCAGGAGCAACGAGCAACAGGGTGGGGATGTTACCCAATTCTGCCCTATTTAAAACACGGGCCCATTAAAACTACAAATTCCAGGACCTACTTGTTCTGGAATGTTCTTCTGAGAGGATAAGATTGGGTCACCTGACAACTGAGGGAACACTTTCCTCTTTTTTCTCACGTTCTCTCATTGACCTCTAAAATAGTAACTTCTGCTCACACTTTGTCTTCTCAAGGAAACAAGAAATTTGCTCCCAGCTCTGCCCTTTGGGGAGGAGTGACCGATATGATTGGGAAGATGGGGGTAAAGGTCATACGGCTTTCTCACGCACCTCCCGCTGAGACCTGTCTCTGTATTCCCATGAAGCAAGGAGAGCTGCTACGGGGCTCAGGGTCTACCTTCTGGATCTGATAGGGAGTGAGGGCAGAAACTTTGCTGCAAAGGCAAGTCAAGCGTGATTTGCAGAGCAGCTCTCCCCACCTACAGGTAAAATTGAAGATCCTACCTAGGCCACAGGTATAAGCTGTGTCCTCTAGTTCAGCTTTACCATGAATAAAGATATGGTTTTATTCCCACTAGACTTGTGTGCCAGAAGGGAGGAAGCACGTGATTGATTAGCATCTCTAAGATGTCAACCATGACTAAAAGAGAATTGCTTAGCAAAGGATTCTACTGCCTTGCTTCTCAGTGCCCTCTAAACAACAAGAATCTGTTCTGATATATTTTCTTAGAGATCTTGCCCTCACCCTCACCTCTACCTTTCTGCACCCCCATTTGAGACCTGGGAGATGACAAATGTGTTCTATGGGCTGGAGAACAAGATGTAGATGAGGACCTAGTCACCCACAAGTTATATCCTGTTCTGCTACCTTTCAGTGTCTCCTCAGGCTCTGATTTGGGGCACCCTGTGGATTATCAGGCTATTTGGAATGCTCTAAGGACCCTCAACCCAAGATCCACTTAAGTGTATATGGTTTTCCTTCACAGTTGTCAATATTAAGAGAAAAAGGGGATCATTTTTAAAATCTTTACTATTTAGGAAAAAACGTTGCAAGAATACTGTAATCTATTACTTCTCAATGGGACCTTTCATACAACTAAATATTTTTATCTTTCAAGTAAACATTTGTATTTGTTTTAAAGAAAGATATTTTGGTTTCTCATATTACAAGTGGGTTTAAACAATAATTCTAGAAATCAATTACAGTGCTACATTGTCAGAGTTATCTGGCACAAACCATTATTGCAATGTCCCATAAAAAACAATGAAATAAATTAACCATTGTTTCTATGCCTGGAATGTTGGCTGGCAGGCTGTCATGGCCATATTCCAATTAGAATAATATTCCACCTATATATTTTCCACCTGTGATTCAGCTGGATTGTCAAATGACAGACATCTGAGGACGCAGGCTTAGTAAAATCTTATCCTGTCTACTCTAGAAGTGGACATTCAAAATTAGTGGTAAAGCAATTTCAATAGCCTCATTTTGCAGCTGATCCAATTCTTAGCCTTAAAGTCTACAGAATGAAATTCATTCGCATGAGTTGCGGTAACCTAATACTTAAATAGAAATCACACATTTTCCTGAAGAATGTTGCTATTAGATATTACTGTTAATAAACATTTTAAAGCAGAAGTGTTCTTATATCTAATGTTTGGAGAAAATGCTTAAGTATCTGCGCTATCCTGAACACATATGAATGAGATAATTGTGTTTGAAAATATTGAGAAACAGTGTTGTTCTGTCACGAAAAATCATACATGCTAACAGAAATCTGAGATTTCCTATGTCATAGGCTCCCCACCAATAATCCAAATTGATAATTTGCATCATCTGTTGCTTTCTGCCTTTTTTTGTCTTCCTCACATCTTGGTAGTTTCTAAGTACCATGAAATCTTCCCATTTGCTGTCTTTTTTTATTCCTTTGATCACAGCTTGCCACCCTTCACTGAGACTTCTGCAAGAGACATAACTTCAGTGCTGTCCTTAGCCCCAGGCGAGAGGCCCTGCCCTGGCCCTCTTCTGGCTGAGCCTTTCTCCACAAAGTGAAGATACTGCCGAGCTGAGGGACATGCCACTTGGAGTCCAAACCGCCACTTTTAAGACCACTGCTGGAATACTATTATTCAGATCCTGGAATATCTTGTCCAAATAGTCCTGAGACAACTTCCAGAGACTGTAGAGGCTTTTTCCTGTGGTCCATGCCCCTCTTCTACCCCTGACCTATGGATGTTGCCATTTCCCCTTAAGAACTGGATCTCTGAAGGTGGGGCATCTCCTCCAACACACTCACGGTACCCTTCCGGGGTCTGGTGCACCCGGGGTATGGTCTGTGGCTCTGCCTGGGGTGCAAACCCAGGACCTTCTGTGTGTAAAGCAGACGTGCTAACCACTACACTGTGGAGCCACCTGTGATGCCACATTTTGATGTGCATTTCTAATAATTTAAAATTCAAACCTGTCTCTCCAGGCTGTTTTGAAGGTAGGAGGATAAAACATATTTTATTTAACAAATGATCAGCTTTATTTACAACTTTTAAATATTTAGACATATGGTAGGAAGGCCTCTGTACTCTTGCCCAAGCTCTGCTAGCAGTAGGGAAGGCCTGCCTAATCAGCCTCTCTACGCTCAGAATTTTTCAAGACAAACATTAGCTCTTCCACTTCCTAAACACAATAGGGAGACATCTCTAAGAAATTTTGGAAATGTGCTTTGAGGTTTTGCCTTCAATTATTCATTTTGTGTCGTTTTACCTCATTTACCAAAAGATAAAAAAAGAAATCAGCTTGTTTAAAAGACTCACTGTTGGTGAGTCCATCAACATCTCAACAAAAATTGCTAACAAGTCCAGAGTCATTTTATGAATTGAGGGAGCTACATACCAGCAGAGAGCAAGCAAACCAATCAACTACTTAACATTTGCATAGGCCTCCCTACAGTACCTCACCTCATGTGACCCTCATAACTACCCCAATAAGGCAGCTAAGGTGCAATCTCATCTCCATGTATAGATGAGAAAACGAGCTTGGAGAAGATGAATGAGTTAGTAAGTTGCCTAAAATTATTCGGTTCAAAAACTGCAGAGTCTCCTAAGGCCTGATACCAAATTCTTGCTGCTAAGGGATACAGGATCCAGATTTACTCTAAGAAACACGGATTATATTGGAAAAATTACCCTAAGAAGGTACATTTGGCTCCCAGGCCTGGTTTGGCACAGACTAATATTTCTTAGGGAAGTCGTCCAACAGATGTAGGCCTCAGTTTCCATCTTTAAGATAAAGCCATCGAAGTAGATAATTGCTAAGTTTTCATCCAGCTTTGTGGTTCTTTTACAGTCTATACCCGAGATTGCTTTTCACATTTGTGAAAGTGGCTCTGAAACCCAGGCAACATGGTTGTGTTATATTAACAATTCTTTTATCAAATGGCGCCAGGTGTCCTCCGTTCCCTCAGTTTAATCAGATCAACTAGCACCAGGTTAATCAGAAGTTAAAAATGAACTTGAGGACAAAATGGCAAACCAACAGTACTTTTTTGCTGTTTCCAAACATTTTTAGGGACAAGGCCAAAGAGCAGTATGCTTCAAAGTATACCAGTTCCAAGAGATATTAATAGAATCTCCTTGAAAAGGAAGTTTTTGGTCACTGGGTTAAACGATGTCAAACAGGTTTCGTGTGTGTGTGTGAAGATCCTTTAATATTTACATGAATTGTTAGTTATTAACCTCCAAGAGGAAGATTTCTCAGCTCAGAACATAATTTTGAAAAACTCCATTAGAAAATATTTGGGATCTACTGGTTGTTGCCAGTACCTCAGAATTTATCCCCAAGGCAAAGTGTAGCTTTTGGTGATGGTCATATGTACTAAATGTAATATAAGATGATGAGGACACTTGTTTGTTTTCTAATTAACCCAAGTTCAAGGATTTACCTGTCTATATGGCAGTTCTTAAAATTCTCCCCTAGGAGATGATATACCTAATGCAATGCCCAATCAAATCTGCCATGGTAATTAGTGGAATGATGATGGTTGATTTAAAAGTGCTGGAAGTGATCTTTTGAAATTAAATTCTGGATTGAATGTAATCCATAAAGGAAATGTTCTTATTATTTAATGGTCACACTTCTCATTTTCTGAATCCAGCTTTACTCATCTACATTTTTATCAAACTTAACTCTTGGTGATTTTTTGCTACTTCTGAAAGTCAATTGTACCACTGTGGCGGACTGTATTTTTCAAAGACGTCTACTATAATCTCATCCCACATGCTCTTCTTACAATGAGACCTTGAGCTGGACCATAAAAATATCTCTGCCTTGCTTTCGTGGAACACTCATTCTTGGAACCCAGCTACTATGCTGTGAAGAAGTCCAAACAAGCCTGTGCAAAGGCCACATTGAGAGACTATGAGTAGGTATGCCTACACAGTAGCCGATATGAACTACCAGACATAGGAGTGATGTGGTCTCCATCTGATTCCAACCTTTGGCCATGTAATCACCTGAATCTTCTTCCAAGCTGAAGACCCAGAATCACAGAGCAGAGACAAGCTGTTCCCTCTTGCCAGAATTCCTAACCCACAGAATCCATGAGCATAATAAAATGATTATTTTGTCCCTGCATTTCAGGGTAGTCTGTTAGGCAGTAGTAGTAACCAAACAATCGTCAAAGGATAAAATTTGATCTTGCTGAGGAAATTCAAAAAGTTTTATTTTATGAATCTTTAAGATTTGAGATTTATGATTCTAGCTTCTTAGACTTTTTTGTATTGGAGATTTTTGAATTTGGTATCCAAATTGCCAGCATTTTAGCATTTGAATTTTCCCAAATTATAGTTCATTTGTTTAACAAAAATTTTCCAGAGATTTCAGAATATTACCAAACTCTCAGTATGTCCAGCCAAATGTCTAGAAGTAGGACTCAGATGAATCAGATGCCTTCAGGGACTAGACATGTAAAATAAATTCATCCAGTGGACATTTATGAGCACGGGGGAAATTAGAAGGTTCCAACAAAATTATTGGTGTGTGACTTCTAGAGAAAAGTGACCTGGTCACCCTTTCCCTCTGAAACTTTAAAGGAAACCTATCGACCTATGCGATTCCTGTCTCATGTCAGGTTTCTTTTACAAGCTCCAAAGGACACTCAGAGCCCTGGGACATCCCCAGAATCTGAATTCCTTGGATGTTGAAACATAGATTCAAAGGTTATTCTCAAACTCACTGAGCTTGATGAATATGCTGGTGCCACAGGGCTGTCTTGATTAGACTCCTTAGCAGAAAAGCAGTCTGAGAACTAGAAACAGGTCATTTGTTTCATGGGATCCCATCAAGTTTGCAGGAATAAAATGCTATTATCAATTCATAAACATGCCTGGAGTTCTGAGAATTCTGGGCTCTGTGTCTGGCTGCTCACCTCCCCCACCAACACTCCTGATATGTACATTCATAGTAATCTGTGAACAAACGAGCAATTTCTTATTTTTTTAGTTTTTCTAAGACACATTTTCAATTAATTGATTATTATTTTAATGGTTCTCTTTCCTTCTAAACTGGAAGCCTTTGCTTGTCTTGTTTGCTGTCATATCTCTTGCACTCAGCACACACCAAGATTTATTTAGTCAATGCACACACATTAGACACTGCCTGTGTGTCAGATATTGATCTTGGAAGTAGGAATAATGTAAGCCCTGATAGAGACTGACTCTAGGGGTTGCAGAGCAGCAAGTTTTAACAAAAACAAAGTAGCTGGTAGGCCCAGGTATGTCCCCCATGGACCTAAAATAACATATAAGAATACATACAACAGGAACAGAAACTTGGCTAGCTACAGCTGCAATTTTCCAGGTGCTAACTCTCACACCAGGCCTCTGAACTTCAGAACACCTGACCTCACTGCTGCCTTACTTTGGGATCAGCTGCCAGCAGTACAGTACGCCAGGGACTGGTCAACAACTCACTAGCTCTAGAAATTCTGAATTCTTGTGGTGCAGGTGTCAACCCAGTTCAACATCATTATCATTATAACAATGAAAAATTTCCCAAGCTGCTTTACTGTAGGTTGGATGAATCAGACTGCAATATCAGGAACCAGGCCTTAACAAAAAAACTATTTGAGGTTAGCCAGGCTGTGACAGTCCAGGGGCCTCCTCTCTCAGCAAGTCAGGGCTCTCAGCGTCTCTCCCTCATGAACTTCTTTGGGGCTTCCCCTCTCACAGACTCCACCTTCTGCTTAGATCTATTTACAGTTTAAGCGTTGACCTAGGCAGCTGCTGCCAACTCCAGACCCTCAGATTCTCTTCTTTGTGGCAAGGAACACTTCTATAGACAAGACCTAGTAGATAGGTGTCTGCAGAAAGAGAGGAGTGCGAAGGGGGTTTGGAGGTAAAGAGATAAGAGATAGGAAAGGGGTACATAGGGGGTATGTGATGGGGTGAAGAGGTTATAGAGACTAGGCAAGATAAGGGGCTCAGACAGCTTTGTAATCAGATGAAGTAAGAGTTATCTGGACTGGTCAAAGGAAATAACAGAAATTGGGTGACTCTTGGAAGGGTGAAAGAGACGTATACATTTTGTTAAAAGGTCAATGTGAAAATAATTCACAACTTGTCGTTTTATAAGTATAGCTTGGTTTTTTAAGAGAGACAGCAGAATTAGAGCTTTGGGGCAAGGTTCACCAAATATAGTTGATCCTTGAACAACACAGGTTTGAACTGCTCGGGGCCACTTATACGTGGATTTTTTTCAGTAAATACGTATAGCACTGTAAATGTATTTTCTCTTTCTTTTTATTTTTAAAAAAACTTTATTTATTAACATTTTATTTTTTAATTTTTCCCCTTCCCCTCCCCCATCTCCTCTGGTAACCACTAATGTATTTTCTCTTTCTATGATTTTCTTAACATTGTCTTTTCTCTAGCTTACTTTATTCTAAGATTACAGTTTATAATACATGTACCATACAAAATATGTGTCAATTGACTGCATGTTATCGGTAAGGCTTCCAGTGAACAGTAGGTTATTAGTAGTTAAGTTCTGGGGGAATCTAAAGTTATACGTGGATTTTCAACTGCGTGGGGGTCGGTGCCCCAAACCCCCTGCTTTTTCCAGGGTCAGCTGTGCATGAAACATTTTATATGAACTTCTCCTTCAATAGTAATCACTCTCCCAAAGAAAAAACAATGACTTTGCAATGTTACATGACCAGCAAGAGCCATGCAGGTTAATAAATACTGGAGAAAAAAGGCCCCAGGCCAGTTAACATGCCAAATGTGAAATTTCAAAGTAATCACAAGATATGGGAGCTAAAAGAGACTTTAGATATTCTGTAATCTAGAGGGAGCAAAACTGCCCCACTTGCCTGGATGTGTTTTGTATGGGAAGGCTTTCAGGCATGCTATCTCCATTGGCTCAATCCTCACCACTCCCTACTATTCAGCTCACATCAACCAGCTACACAGAAATGTGTTACCACCTTGTTGGGCCCTGAAGGATTTGAGGTTGTGATCACTGGTCAACTAGGAAACCTCATTTTACCAGCGAGGAAGAGAGAAGAATTTCATAACATGTTAATGAAACAATAAGCTATCTGTGAACAATTGGGTAATATTGGGTAATAATAGGCTCAAGGAGAATTTTTCAGACCAGTTGAAATAGGAAAAAAAAAACTACACAACTTTAAATTGGTACTGTATTATTTCTTTCTTAAAGCAATTTAACAAAAATAATCTCTTCAGTTCCAATAATCTTGTCAGGTAGATTTTACAAATATAACTATTCTCACTTTATAGATTGAGAAACTGAGGCAAAGAAAAGTGATTGAATTTAACATCTGTACTTTGATTAAAAAAATTCTCCAAAACTTGAGTTCTGCTATAAAGCCAGTCTGATAAGCAAACTTCATAAATCTTGTGAGCAGGAAGTTTGTGTCCTACAGTTTAATAACAATGACCTTGTTAAATGGTTCACCATGAATCCTAGGATTAGCTTTACAGCAAATTATAAAGGTAGAAAGGACTTCTCCTTTCCCCTTTCTTTCCTCTCTCTCTTCATAACCCAGGGATTTTTTTCTTTTTCTCAATGCCTCTCTTTTCCAGACAAAAAAATCTATTCCTAGTTTTTTCTTAGTCCTTTACAGTTGTGGATTGTACTAGTTAACTGATTTAATATGAATGCATTTCTATGCGTATTACTCTGACCAATGATTTACACTTGAAGACATTATCACAAATGAGAAACTTTGCTTTCTGTTTAAAGGATTAAGACTCAGGTGAGGAGTTGACTTTGGATGGGAGTGGGATTCAGGAAGCAGCCTTTCCTCTCAAGGCTAGAAAGTGCAATTGATTCAACTTTTGGAACTTAAAAGAAAGTCTTCTTCCATCCTTTCTTTCCTTTCTTATGGAGCAGTGGTCCCCAAACTTTTTGGCACCAGGAACCAGTGCTCCTATGAGAGTGTAATGCCTGATGATCTGAGGTGGAGCTGAGGTGGTGATGCCAGCGCTGGGGAATGGCTGCAAATTCAGATAAAGTTTCACTCCCTCGCCTGCCACTCACCTCCTGCTGGGCAGCCTGGTTCCTAACAGGCCATAGACCAGTACCAGTCAGTGGCCCAACTCCTGTAGAGGAAGAGGGGAGTTGGAGCATGTGAGAGAAGAGCTTCTGCACAGGTTGATTTCTGTGGTAGTACAATCACAGTCCCCCAAGCTACCAAAAGCAGAACTGACCCCAGCTTCACTAGAAGGAATTAACCTTCCCATCATTTTGTTTATTTTTCATGTTGTCCTGTTAAAAAAAAAAACAACAGACCCAAAATGGAGTTACTTGTGAGAAGCCTCGCTAAGACTTAATACCTAACCTAATTGCAGTTTCAACCTCTTTCGGGAGTGGGAGTGGAATTTTAAACCAATCAATCTGGAATTTCCTGGTCTGTTCTAGTGAGGTAATCTGCCTAATAAGATTCCCTGCCTTCACCTAAGAAAGGTGTCCTTGCCTGAAATAATCGATTCTTTTAGCTTTCTTGTCCTGCCCCATTTCTCACTAAAAAAGCCTTCCATTTTGTACTACTTTTTGGAATACCTTTCTATTTTACTGCATGGGATGCTGCTCAATTAATAAATTATTATTCAAAAAAGCCAATTAGATCTTTAAATTTATTCAGTTGAATTTTTGTTTTTTAAAATTCTATTTACAACTATTTTTACTTAACATTCCCTGTGTCCTTTCCAGGGTAACCCCACTCCTTTCTTGAAGTCCCAGAAAACATCCCTAGGCCTTCCGTGGTTCCGCTCTGCTAACAAGTTTTCTGTGACATAGCAATAACGTTGATTTGGGACTGGGATTTTCCCAGTTTATCCTCTTTGGATAAATGAAACTGCTCTCAGGGGCTCACATATGAAAGACAAATGTGTTTAACAATGTTGTTTTGTGACTTTAATGAGCATTACTTACAAACACATATTTATTAAACTTTTATTTACTGAAACATTGAGCTTCTTATACTCTGAATCCAGATTCATCAGGTTTCCAACATCTGCCACATTTGCTTTATTATTTTCTATCTCCCTCTTTCCCTTCTTTCCTTCCCTCAATCCCCCACCCCCATCACTATTTTACTATTATTTTCTGAACCACTTGAAACTAGGTGCTCCTTCAGTGTATATTTCTTGAAAACAAGTATATTCTTTTACACAACCACAAAATAATAAACAAATTCCAGAACTTCAATACTGATAAAATAATTTAATCTACAGTCTATATTCCAATTTTGTCAATTGTCCAAATAATAACATTTCTGCCCCGCCCCCCAATCTTTCTTTGCCTTTTATGACTTCTACATTTTTGAAGAATGTTGGCCAATTATTTTATATGTTCTTCAGCTGGTTTATCTGGTGGTGTTTCCTCATAATTAAATTCAGATTATGTATCTCTGGCTGGATTATTACACAGATGATTTTGTGTTCTCCTCAGACTATCACATCTGGAGACACATGCTATCTATCTGATCTATTGGGGGATATTAATTTTAACCACCTAGTCATTGTTTGTTTCTTCACTGTTTATTTATTACTATAACCTAACAACCAATGAACATCTCGTTATCTTTGGAAAGACAATGAGAAAGGCGAAATACTCTGCTCCTCATCAAACATTTCTCCCTTGATTTAGCATTCATTCTTGTTCAAACCAATTTTTTCCATGATGGTCACAAAATGGGAATTTTCCTGTTAAACTATTGTTGCCACTTCATTTATCGAATGACATCTATTGTAAGGAAGAGTCTTCCTTTCCATGCCATTTTTTTGTTTGGTTATAGCTTTAGTGATATAACTCACATAACGTATAATTAAGTCATCCTTTCAAAGTATACAACTCAGTGGCTTTCTCTCTCTCTCTTTTTTTATTATGGTAAAATACACATAATATAAAATTTGCCACCTTAACCATTTTTAACTGTATAGTTCAGTGGTATTAAATACATTCACATTGTGCAAACATCACCATCATCCATTCCCATAACTCATTCATCTTGTAAAAGTGAGACTCTGTTACAAACAATAATACCCCATCTCTCCTACACCCAGCCTCTGGCAATCACCACTATATTCTCTGTCTTTGACTAATCTAAGTACTCTCAGTGGAATCATACCATACTTGTCTTTTTACAACTAGCTTACTTCACTTGTCATAATGTCCTTGAGGTCCATCCATGTTGTAGCATATTGCAGAATTACTTTTCTTTTCAAGGATGAATAATATTCCATTGTATGTAAATTCCACATTTTGTTTATTCACCCATTGATGAACACTTGAGTTACTTCCGAGTTTTAGCTATTGTGAGTAATGGCATTGTGAAGATGAGTGTACCAATGTCTTCCAAACCTGCTTTCAATTCTTTTGAGTATCTACCCAGAAATGGAATTCTTGGATTATACAGTTTTTAAATTTTGAAGGAACTGCCATACTGTTTTCTGTATTTGCTATGCTATTTTGCTTTCCCACCAACAGTGCACGAGTGTTCCAGTTTCTCAATATGGTCACCACTCGTTTTCTTTTTTGATAGCAGCCATTCTAATAGGTCTGAGAAGGTATATCACTGTAGTTTTATTTGCATTTCCCTAATAATTAGAGACTTTAGCATCTTTTCATGTGCTTATTGGCCATTTATCTATCTTCTTTGGAGAAATGTCCACTCCTGTCCTTTGTCCATTTTTGAATTGAGTTGTTTGGTTTTTTCTTGCTGAGTTTTCTACATATTTGAATACTAATTCCTTATCAGATATATGATTTGAAAATATTTGCTCCTATTCTTTGGGTTGCCTTTTTATTCTGTGGATAATTTCTTTTGATGCATGATTTAAAATTTTTTTGTACAAGTCCCATTTGTCTACTTTTTATTTTGTTACCTGTGCTTTTGATGTCATATCCAAGAAATTATTGTCAAACTCAATGTTGTGAAGCTTTTGTTCTATGTTCCTTTCTAAGAGTTTTATTGTTTAGGTCGTACATTTAGGTCCTTCATCTCTTCTGCATTGATTTTCTATATGGTATTAGATAGGAAGATAAGTGTTTCCCCATCAGATGAAGCAAGGGTGGCAAAATCTTGCAAGTCCTGAATACGGCTGATGAGAAAATGAGTGTCCATTTTACTTTTTTTTCTTTTGTATTTTGCTTTTATTTTACAATGCACTCTGGATTATCACTGTCCATGGTCTATCTTCCCACTGGATAATGAACTCCATGAGGAAGGACCCTGGGTTGTGTGACCAATGAATGAACCAGTGAATGAGCATATTCGCTGTGTAGGAAGGGCATTACATCAATTTAAAAGTAAATACTAATAATATGTATCAGTTTTTAACATAGGCCAGACTTGTGCTAACTATATTGCTATTATTAATATTTGTGATTAGTAATAACATCACCAAAAATTAGTCATAACAAGCCTCAAGATTACTTGCTTTTCTCGAAATTCTCTACACCTCCATTCGTATTCCATCCGTCTCAGCTCCAAAATAGAGGACTTAACACAATAAACTAATTAGATCTAATTATATATACAGTAAGTTTTACCCAACAACAACAGAATACACATTCTTCTGAAGTACACATGGGACATTTTCCAGGACCGACCATATATTAGGCCATGACATGAGTCTCAATAGATTTAAAAAATTTAGATATCCTACAAAGTATCTTTTCTGACTACAAATGGGGTGGAGTTAGAAATAAATAACAAAAGGGAAACTTTATCTATTTATGTGATAATGGACTTTTGTCTTTTTACAGTTTGAAACTACAATTAAAGCTGCTATGACCATTTGTATACAAGTCTTTGTGTGGACATATATTTTTGTTTCCCTTCAGTAACCACCTGGAAGAAAAATGGCTTATTATGAGAGAAATTAACTATTTCTTAAATGCCATTTTTCTGTCTTTCGTGATTGTCTATTCGTGCCTTTTGCTCTTTTTTCTATGTAATTTTTGGTCTTCTTTCTCTAATTTTAAAAATCTTTATATATTATGAATATTACAAATATTCTCTCCCAACTGTCATTTGTACATTAATTTTTCTTAGAGTTTTTTAAATGCAAAATTAATATTTTTCATATAGTCAAATGTATTTGTTTTTTCTTTATCGCATCTGGATTTTGCACCATAATTAGAAATTCTTTTCCTATACCCATGTTATAGAGGAAGTCACCTATGTTTTCTTCTAGTATTACCATTGTTTTATTTTTTCCAGTTAGATTCTTTATCAATTTAAAGTTTATTCTTGTGTGTGGCATCAAGAAACAATATAATTTATCTTTTTCTGAATGGTTATTCAGTTGTATTGAGATATCAAAGTCTTTTTTTATTTTTTTGCCTCAGTTATTAGAAAAAATCACTTTTATCATATACTATATTTCCATACATACTTGAGACTATTCTGGGTTTTCCATTCTATTCCATTGGTTACTCTAATTCGTGTGGCACCACCACATTGTTTTAAGAATAGAGTTTTAAAAAATTATTTAAATTAGTTTCAATTATATAGTACATTGGTTAGACATCTATATATTTCATAAAACGATCCCCCCAATTGCTCCCTCCCTCCCCTGGCTCTCCACCTAGCCATCTTATTAATGCTAACTACATTCCCTCTGCTGTGCACCCCATTCCTATGACCAACTATCAACTACTAATTTGAACTTCTTTAATCCTTCACCCTATTCCCCCAACCCCCTCCCCTCTGTCCATCACCAAATTGTCCACTATATTTGTGAGTCTGTTTTTGATTACTTTGTTCTTTTTGTTCCTTAGATTTCGCATATAAATGAAATCATATGGTATTTATATTTTTCTGATTTATTGCACTCAGCATAAGAATCTCTAGGTCCATTCATGTCCATGTCATTGCAAATGGTAGGATTTCATTTTTTTAATGGCTGAGTAATATTTCATTGTAATAATAAACATAATTTCTTTATCCAATCATCTGTTGATGGGTATTTAGGTTGCTTCCATATTTTGGCTTTTGTAAATTGTGCTGCCATGAATATTGGAGTGCATAGATTTTTACAAATTATTGTTTTGATTTTTTTTTTGACCAAGAAGTACAATTGCTGGGTCAAAAGGTATATCCAGTTTTAATTTTTTGAGAAACCTCCATATTGTTTTCCATAGTGGCTATACCAATTTGCCATCCCATCAACAATGTATGAGGGTTCCCTTTTCTCCGCATCCTCACCAACAGATATTGCTTTTTGATTTATTGATGATAGCCATTCTGACAGGTGTGAGGTGAAATCTCATTGTTGTTTTAATTTGCATTTCTCTGATGATTAGCGACCTTGAGCATCTTTTCAGATGTCTGATAGCTATCTGTATTTCCTCTTTGGAGAAGTATCTGTTAAGATCTTTTGCCCATTTTTTAATTGGATTGTTTGTTTTTTTGTTGTTGAGTTGTATAAATTCTTTACATATTTTGGATATTAACCCCTTATCAGATGTATTATTAGCAAATATCTTCTCTCAAACTATCAGTTGTCTTTTTGTTTTGTTGATGGTTTCCTTTGCTGTACAAAAACTTCTTAGTTTGATGTAGTTCCTTTTGTTTATTTTTTCTTTTGTGTCCCTTGCCTGAGGAGATATATCTGAAAAAAAAATTCCTGTTAGTAATATCAGAGAGTTCACTGCCCATGTTTTCTTCTAGAAGTTTTATGGTTTCATGTCTTATATTTAAGTCTTTTATCCATCTTGAGTCTTAAGAATAGAGGCTTTTTAATATCAACCTGTCTAGCTGTAGGGAGAAAAAAAAGCTTGTTAGTAACTTTATTTGGATCATATTAAATTTATATGTTAACTTAGGGAGAACTGATGACTTCATGACAATTAGATGCTCTAACCACAACAAGGAGTATCTTTCCTTTTGTTTAAGTTTTCTTTTGTTTATCAAAGATGTATTTGAGATAAGTGTATTAAAAAATTAATCAGAAGTTACTTTCATGAGACAGATAAAAAATAAGAAGTCTATCTTTCTTTCTTTCCAATAAAGAAAATCAGCAATTTAAAAACATCTACTACTTGATTATCTTTGTGTTCAGGAATTATAAGCAGTTTAGTCTGCAGTATTTAAGTTTGCTAGATACCATTTTTTTTTTTGAGTGTGCTTTTGGTAAATATGAAGGGTGGTTGCTTCTAGGTAGAAATAACAGGCCTGATCACTCCAAGGCTTCTTTGTCTTTGAAGAGGTCTTAGATCTCTTTGAGAATCTGAAAGCTATGGACTCCCTTTTTCTCAAAATACATAATCTCACAATATCTTTCATGTGGGGGATACAGAGACTTATGAAGCTAGTTCTTGGATGCTAGTTTTAAACCCTCGCACTATAGATTATATATTGTAGGCTTACAAACCTAGAGCTGTGTAGGCAATTTCCAGGTTTTAGCTCTTTACCCACTGACATTAATAAGTATTAGTCATGCTCTCATATTTCTTTTGAAGGATTTGTAGTTTAACATACTTTGGTTCTTAGTAAATTTTAATTTTGCATGCAAATCATAACCAAGAAGATCACAGTGTCATTTCTATGAAAGGACTAGAAATCTACTTCCTTCCTCCACTGGTGGTTAATCTAATTCCATACTAAAAATCTAAAGTTTATATTCTAAAGGATTTATACATTGAGAATAAAGTACTTATGCCTCACCCATACATATTTTGAGCATTTAGAAAGAGGGAGTTGTGTTCTTGAAATCCCCATGTCTAGTGTTTAATCTCTTCAGGTTTGGAAATCTCACTTTAGAGCTGACAATTCTAGGAGACAAAGGCAAATGACAGAATTACTGCTGATATCACTAGTATTCTTTGGATACTGAAGAAAAACTAAATCCAAATTCGACAGTAGGGGGCAAGACTAAGATACACCAAGGACTCTGGGTCATGGTGGTCCTCTGAAAGCTAACCTGTGACTTTCCCACATGATATTGCATTGAAGGACTTGCACAGTATGTCTTCTGAGGTCAAACTGGAGAGGGAAATATGCACGAACAGATTATAAAAGGCCTTATTTACCACCACACAGTTAGGATTTCACTCCAAGACAAAAGGGACCAGTTAAGTGGGGTGACATGATCAGACCTACTTTTTGGGTAAACTATTCTGGCTGTTGGAGAGTGGAATTGGGGGGTGGAGAGAACATCTGAGGCAAGAAAACTAATTAGGAGACAGTATTAAAGGCAGTGAAAGGCATGAGACAAGACTGAAGGGATTTGGGGCTTGCATTTAGGAGGACCCATCTAGGATGATGGGGTATACATACAAGGATGTGGGAGTGTCAGGCCTTGAAGATCACACTCTGTGAATCCCTTTCTCTCTAGCCAAATGATCTCCCTTGAAGTCATTTTTCCAACTCATGCCTGACTGCAAGAGAAATATTCTTTAGTCTTAAGTGCTACCAGTATGAAGACACAGACGAGAAAGAGTAGAGGAAATAGAAAGTAAACATGATAGAGGTATTAGCTAACCCTACGCTGGTAATCATATTGCAAAATTTAAATGTATCATATCAATACCATTGTACACCTTAAACTTACACAATGTTATACGTCAATTATATCTCAATAAAAATAAACTTTAAAAAATAAAACAAAAAATGTACTAAAGGGTAAGAGGCCAATATTGTCACAGTGTTTAATGATTTCTGAGCCATTGGCTTAATCCAGGTTGTTATGGGTACAAGGCTGGGACATGCTAATATGAATATGGTGCATTTGTGTAGTGTGCCTTTACTTTTGAAATACTTCTGTTTTCATTCTCCTTTTTACTCATCCAAAAATAACTTTCTTATTCTTTCCACTGGTTCAATTGGTGGTTTGTTTTGGACTATATTAAAACCATTTTCCAAATGGTTTTGCCATGGTTTCAGTTTCCCAAAACACTACCATTTCTGCAGATTTGACCAACTTTATTTATTTTACTTAGTGAGTAATAACATACATATAGTAAAGTGCATAAAGTGTACTCATCTTAAGCATATAGTTTCTATTTTTATGTATGTGTACATCTGGATAACCACCATCAAGATAAAACTAGAATATTTCCTGTGTCCCACGAGATTCTCTTGTGCACTTTACATTCCATCCGCTGAAGGGTTAATCTCTTTTCTGACTTCTAGAAACAGCTTTTAGTTTTGCTTCTTCTTAAGCTTTAGATAAAAGAATTATATACTAGAACATTTTTGAATGGCTTCTTTCATGTAAGATGATATCTGTGATATTTCTCCATTTTGTTACCAGAGCCAATTATTTCTTTTTTTAATTGATGGGTAATGTTCCATTATAGAAATGTATCACAATTTATCTGTCTGTTGATGAACATTTGGGTCATTTCATCTTTTATATATTATTAATAAAGCTGTTATGACTATAACGTACAAATTATATTAGAGGACATATGCACTCATTTATCTTAGAGATAGAGAATGAAATTATTATATGATGAAGCAAATGCATATTTGCTCAAGGCCCTGCAATTTGGCCCCTTTGAGGACAGAGTCTTTAAAATAGTCCTTATGATCCCATATGATCTGGATCTCCATCCTCTCTCTGGCCTCAACTCCTCTTGTCTCCACCCACATCCCGTCTCAACCCTCCCTTACTCACTGTGTTCCAGAGCACTTGCTCTTCTCGTACATACAAGGGAACGTTCCTGCCTTGGGCCTTTGTCCCTGACTCTTCCCTCAGCCTGGAATAGGCTTCCCTTTGATAGCCACATGCTAACTCCCTGAACTCCCTCAAGTCTTTGCTCAAACCTTTCAAGTCTTTGCCTTCCAATCATAAAAATTTGGTCTACCCTGACAATCCTATTTAAACTATCCTCCCCTTATGCCCCACTTACCCTGCTTTATTTTTTTCCTGCCTTTTATATACTAAACCACTTATTCAGTTTATTGTCTATCTCCTCTTACTAGAATGTAAGCCTCATGACGATAGGAATCTTTGTTTTGGTCACTGTAGTTCCAAACCCAGAACAGTGTTTGGCACATAGTAGGTGCTCAATAGATATTGTATGAATGAATAAGGGATGGTGATGCATCTCTAGAAAAGGAAAGGCAGGAGAGGAGTAGATGCTTTCAGGGAATAAAGAAAATATTATTGATTTAATATACTGAGGAAGGATCTGTGGGCCATCCTGGGAGATTTATATAGCTGATTGGTCTGCAGTTCAGAGGGAAAGATGTTTGGTACAAAATTGTAGATTTGAAAGCTGATCAGCATGTGGGAGTTAATTAAAGCTTGGGCTTGTTCAGAGAGTATTTGTACACTGATGAAAGAAGAAAACATAAATTTGGTGAGGGGTACTAGTATTTAAAAAGTAGTCAGAAAAGAGGTGATAGCCTTTTCTACTATTCTTTATTTCTTTTGCTATCAGAAAATGTACAGTAATTATTAAATTTAAAAATGAAAAAGTATGCTGATCCAGGAAAATTGGTAAGACAAAATGTATTTTTAAATTACATTTTAATGATATGTGTAATGATTTGTCTAATTTTGGCAATAGCACTGTTGTAAAACTGGGGATTTGTGTGTGTTACAAATGTTTTGTTTCAGCAAAACACAGTTAGTGTTTTGTATTTTCGAGCTGACGCAACACAAAAGCAAATTTCTATGGCTTCTTGAGTCTCAAAGAAGAAACGGTAAGTATCTGCTTTAATTCTAAGCAATCACATGTTAAAATGAACTCAATTGGAGGCCTAAGTATGAAATGCAAAGAGACTTATATGAACAGTTGCAAAATTCCAGGCTGTGTATTTGAAGGAAATATATCAAAGTGTGACGTAATCACATTATGTAGTGCACTTAACTCAGAGAACTCACTTATAGTGGTCGAACAACAACAACAACAATAAAAATGTAGATCTAGGTATAAGAGAGAAAAGAAGGATTTAAATAGTCAGACACTCATATCTGCCATTCCCTGCAATTAATATATTTTCTATGTGCTTGAGAAGCAAGTCTTGAAGAAGTGATTCCATAAATTGGCAATAGTTTTCACATGCTCTTAGTATAAGCATTTCACGGCATTAAGTGTAATTTCAGTGTTTCACATAAACTTTTGTAATGGACTTGTCAAATTCTATTAAAACCTGAATTTATAGACTGAGAAAAATTGTCTTTAAAATGCTGAGTTTTCCTATCCAGGAATATAATCTTTTTTCCAAGTTATTTAGAGTTTCCTTAATGTCATTGCTTTTTCCATATAAGTCTTTCACATTTTTAATTAGATTTATTTCTAATGAATGGATCTCTTTTCCCTTAACTACTTATCATTAGAGTATTAGACTATTAATTTGTCAAACACTGATCACATATTGGACCATACTACTGAATTCCCTTATTAGTTCTACTACTTTAACCATAACCTCTGACATAGTTTCATCTCACCCTTTCCATTTACTTATATCTTATGTCTCTTTTCCTGTTTAGTGTGTTTACTAAAACTTCAAATATAATAGCAAATAGTAGTGGTTGAAGTAGGTATACTTATCTCATCTTGACTTTCAAGAGAAAGCTTGCTTTGAGTGTTTTCACTATTAGGTATGACACTTGCTATAAGATTGTGGTAAATTCTCTACAAAGAAGCTTTCCTTTCGTCTTTGCTTTCTATGTCATTTTAATAGAAGTGGTATTAAATTTCATCAAGTGTATTTTTCAGCATAAGATGATTATTTGGTTTTTATTTCCTTTAATCATATAGTATGGTGATTTGTATTAATAGGCTTAATAACATCAAAGCAGTCCTGCATACACAGAATAAATTATCTTGGTCATAATGTAATTCCTTTAATAAATTGCCAGATTCTGTGCAGTATTACTGTATTTGGGATTTTTGCTTCTTTGTTTATAAATGAAATTTGTTTCTTGTGATTTATTGAGGGCAGTAAGTACTTCCCATTTTAGTTTGTTATCAGAATTACATTTGTCTCAAAATGAAATGAGGTGCTTTTTATCCTTTGTTTCCTCTGGACAGTTTACATAACAGAAAAATTATCTGTTCTTTGTTTGGTAGAAGTCTCTCATAAACTCCTCTGTGCCTTGTATCTTTTCTGAGGAGTAGATCTTTGACTAACTTTTCCATTTTTTAAATGATGGTTAGTCTAGTCAAGTTCTCTATCTATTCTTGGTTCCATTTTGTGATTAGTAATTTCCATAAGATTATCCACCTCATTTTATTCTCAAATTTGCTCATATAAAATTATGCAAATAAAATTTTCTCATAATTAAAAATTTCTTCTGTAGCTATGATTACATTTCTCTATTTCTAATGTTCTATGTTCTCCACTTAGAGAGCTGCAAACATTTAAACTTCAAGCTATTGAACTGAAGACAACGAGAAATAATTTCTATAGCAGTACTATAGCAACAAGACTAAGTCTCATACAGCAACTAGACGTTCAGGTGTTTAAGGATTTGGGTATTTTGGAAGGAAATCCTGGAAAAAATTGAATGGTAGAATATAATGAAGAGCATTTCAGTCCCTTGATGCTACAAGCAAAATAATGAGAGTCTGAGAAACTCTGAAGAGCTTAACAGTGTTCCTCCAACTCTCTACCCTCACTGGACCATCTTATCTCCTGAGAAAGACATTTACTCTTAATTTTAGTAGGTCTAAGAAATATAGCATTAAAAATTTTTTGCCTGACTATTGAGTTACCAGCAGGGTGCATCAATGTCAATTACTTGACATTTCAATTTCACCAAGCACCAGATTCCATCTTCTCCATTTTTCTTCCATCTAGTTTAATGAATCACCTATATCTTTATTTTCAACCTTGTTATCTTGGGCAAGCCATGCCATTAATTTTCAGTTTATCTTTTACTTAGGACAAAGAAAAATGTTCAGCCTTCAATTTCAGGACTCACTTTCATTTTAGGTGACATATAACCACTATTGCAAAATACTGGCATATAAATGTCATCAGTTTATTCTCTTCTACCATTGATTTCTGCAAGCCTCGTCTTGTTACTTTGCTTTTTGCTCTACTTAGGGCTACATTCTAGTTAATAGTTTATAATTTGGTTAATCCTGTTGTTTGCTTTGTTTCAGATGAGCTAAACCTTATTTTGACATAAATGTAGGTATCCTTAAAGCATTGAGACACAATTTTAATGCTATGCCCTTGTCAGCATAATGTATTTGGAAAGCCATGAATATTTAAAACAAAAGAAAAAATTGTAGATTACAAGCTTCTGAGACACAGTAAGTTTACATTTGTCCATATAGTACATATTAAGACCCAAGTAATGTAAGTATTCCAGGCTAGAGCATAGCACCATACAGACAGGAGTCATGCCAATCATGGTCACAGCTAAATTCCTAATGCTAGTACATGTCTGCCACTTAGCAGATAATCAGTGTATGTTACAGAATAATTAATTGACATATGCAGGGAATCTAATTCAATTATGCATTATACATTTTATTTTCTCTTTATTTTTTTTACTCTCCTCGCCTCCTGCTACCTTCCACCCCTGACCATTCCGCTGTGCGGATTTCATTTGCTAGACAAGACTTTGATCTCCAGGCATGTTTCCTAGAATCATCATGCTGTATTGTGGTGAAGAGCCAGAAATGAGCCATGATTTGCTGAGAGGAAAACGTCATATATATAGCACACTAAAGAGAAATTCAACATATGGGCATTTATAAATAAGAGCTGGAGAGAGTTTTTAATTTTATTCATGTGTGACATTCCTATAAATCAGAAAATATTTCTGAAGTACATTACCCTCAGAAAAACAATTTCTGTGAAATTTCTACATGTTAGATTTAGCCAGAACACTTCATGAGATCATGGATAATGGTCTTTCTGGGATATAGTACAAATGATGTTGAATTCTCAAAATTATGCCACACTGATCTGGTGTGAAGTAGTGATTGGATTCAAAGTAATGATACTGTGAATTTCCCAACAGTATTTTTTTTTTCTAAATACACAGTGAATTCAGTTGGGCCCAGGCCACCACTGTCCACTTGAAAGAATTTCAAAATTGTTTCTTCTTTAATGGGTGAACAATTGCCAAATCAAAAGAATATTTCTGTCCTTACCTCATTTGACTTCTCTGCAACAGCCAGCATTGCTGAGCATATTTCCTTCTTGTATCCAAGGATATTTTCATCCTCTCCCATGAAGTAATCACCATGTGTATGCTGATGGTTTCTGAATATATGTCTGGATGGACCTAACCTCCAAGCTCTGGAACAGAGTCTTTTTCTGCCTTCAGAATGTCTGTCTAGATGCTTATAGGTTTTTCAAACTTAATGTGTCTAAAACTGAATATTTTATACCCCTGTTCCTCACCCTAGCCCAGCCCTCAGTGGCCTATCTGATCTCTCTCTTGTATTGCCTACCTACAAGTACATGGTGTTCCACAACTATGTCAACCCAGGGTTGGGTGCAGTGGTGGGGGCAGGAATGTTGCCGTCTATCTTTGCCTACAGCCAATCACCACCCAAGTTCTATCAATTCTATCTTCTAAAACTCTGTCCAGTCTGTTTACTCTATTCCAACTGCCATTGCCTTAGTTCAGATCTGCATATTCTTGGGGTTCGATCATTGGAATAGCTTCTTCACCACCACCATCCTCTTTCTATTTCTGTCTTCCACTTCACTGCTAAAGCCATCTTTCTGAAATAATCTAATTATTGATTTATTAAAAATAGATAATTAGACCCTTGAGACCTTTAGCCTCTGAGCCACTCTTCTCTTGTGGGCCTGTTTATACATCTGAAAGTGTACTGTTGCTTTACTTTCCTTTCTAATAAAGCTATTCTTTTTTGCTGTAAAAAGAAAGAAAGAAAGAAAGAAAGAAAGAAAGAAAGAAAGAAAGAAAGAAAGAAAGAAAGAGAGAGAGAGAGAGAGAGAAAGAAAGAAAGAAAGAAAGAAAGAAAGAAAGAAAGAAAGAAAGAAAGAAAGAAAGAAAGAAAGAAAGAAAGAAAGAAAGAAAAAGTTATCTACGTTTTTCTGTCATCCACTAGGTAAAATCCCAATTCACTACTATGGCTGAATTGGTTTGCTATTGCTGCGATAATGCTGCATAACAAACCATTTCAAAATGTAGTGACTTAAAACTACAATTTATACTCCTGGCTGTATGTGTTGGCTGTGGTGATTCTACTAATCAAAACTGGGTTTATTTGTGAGTCAGCTGAGGTGGCTAATCTTCTAAAGACCAGCAAATTAGCCTAGGCATTTATTTGTTTTTCACAGTAATGACAAAGGTACAATAGATTAAATAGCCTAGATCTCTTAAAGTCTAGCTCAAAACAGTCACTGCAGCCTCATTCTGTTCATTAAAGCAAGTCATGTGGCTGAATGCGGAGCTGGTAAATGTATTCTGATCTATTACTGGGAGAAAGGCATAGATATGGGGAGAGATGGAGAACTGGTGCCAACAGCAAAACAAAAACAAAACAAAAATACCATCTCTGTCTAATGTACCTATCACTTGCATTTAACTTCCTTGGATCTGACTTCCTAAGATGGCATCTTGGACAAAATATATTCTATTATGCCTCAGTAACATGCTGTTTCATCTGTTAGGAACAATTTTCTCTATCTCTGTCCCACACTATTTGCCTGTCAGATGACCTCTTCATCTTTCAAAACAGCCAGTATAATCTTTCCTTCTTTAGCAACTCTTTCTCGTAAAGAGAAGTAACTTTTTCTTCTTCGTGCCACCTGTTTTATTTATGCATGATTTTTTTGCTTTATCAATCTAATTTGTAGTTATTTAGTTACATGGCTATATCTTTTTAGATTAATAAAATTTTTGAGGGTACTGGCTTTTCTGGTCTCTGTCTCTCCAGGGCCCAGCAATGAATTTGGCATATGAAATTCAATGAGTGCTGAACTGAATTAAACTTACGTTAGATGGAAATGACATTTTGGAACTGAAGACCATTTATATTGAGTTGCGAGTACAGAATTTTGCCTGAGCAATTTTGAATTAAAAAGTAGGTAATGTTCCATTTTCTCTATGGCAGTATTATGAAATTATTGAGATATACACACCAGGCAAATAAAAGAATCACTTTTAGAATTCTCTTTATGCTGCATTGAGCTCATGGAGTCCAATAGAAACAGCAGAAATTTGATTTATTAAAAATTATTACAGGTTACTTTATCAAGCTCTATCTGGGACATGTGAAGAATTTAGTTTCAATTACGAGTATTCTCATTTGTGAAAAGGAGTTGGGGACTTTCTGCAGTATTTTTGTGCAGTCCTACAGACCTTTTATTTCTTTCTTAAAATTCTAAGGTCTACAGCCATGCTACCCTGAACATGCCTGATCTCAGAAGCTAAGCAGGGTTGGGCCTGTTAGTATTTGGATGGGAGACCACCTAGGAAGACTAGGTGCTCTAGGCATTAAAAAAAAAAAAAAAAAACAACGAAAAACTAAGATAATAACATAATAACCTAAGAAAAGATTCCTCTTACAAATGTTTTTGAAGGATAAAACTCAACATTTTTTTCTGAATTATTTCATCATTTAGTTTATCATGTACATTTTGAAACAGAAATCACTGCTGTTGTTTGTATCTACTTTTCAAGTGAAATGGTATGGATTTTTTTTTTTTACCATGTAAAGCACTGTCATAGAATTCTCATTAGGATGCAATGAACTGATATATTTCGATGAAAGGATTTAAAGGATCAGTAACTCGATTTAAAATAGACTTAATGTCTCTATCAGATCATGGATCAGATCACTGTTTAATAAAGTCCACCCATTACTGCTTTTGAACATAGCTCAGTGTTTGGGGTAAAGTAAGCAGTTCTGTGTGATTCTCTAACAGGCATGAAGAGAAAAGTAACTTCTATATTTAAATTAATAAAAATAAAAATTCAGAGTCTCTGTTTCACTAGTCACCTTTTAAGTGCTCAAATGGCCACGTGACTACTGGCTACTGTATTGGCTGGAACGGTTTCCGAAGACAGTAATGGTCTCAGGTCTTCAGCAATTATTTGAATCTTTGTGCCCAGGCTGGTGCTGCTCAACACAAGGAAGACAAAGGAACTTTAGGCCACAGTTCATCTCTGCCTTTAAAAAGGTAAAATGAAAATATGGTTTTGAGACCAAAAATATGTGTTCAGAGAAATAACAGATGGGTGAGTTTGAGTGTAGGCTCTAGAAGGCATTGTGAGGTAAGACTTTGGGTCCTGAAAGTCCAGAAGAGTCTAGATAGGAGTTAGAGAGGGCTATTATGTGGGGGAAATGGCAAAAATCCAGTAGTAGGAAGGTTCAGGGTTTGGGTGGAAAACCAAACTAAATGGGACCAATACCAGGTAGTAATTAATAATTTATGCTCCACAACCTTGCTCCTTGGGTGTCAGTCCTGACTCTGCCACTTGCTAATTGCTTGACCTTAGGCATATTATTTAACTTCCCCTTTCCTGTTTCTTTGGTTATAAAATAGGGATAATAATACCTCATAGGGATGTTGTGAGGATTAAATGAACTCATTCCTATAAAGCACTCAGCATAGCGCTTACTATTTAAGTGCTCAAGAAATGTAAGCTGCTGTTATTAACTAAGTGTGACTATTTATTCTTTGGAGTTTATCAATAATAAACAAACAAGAACCATTCTATTTAGAACTTGTATCTCAAAGCATTGAGCCTAAATTTATATAAAATAATATACATTCTAAATGTGCAACCATTCTCAATGTTTCTGAGCCTTAGTGTCCCCATTTGAAAATTCTGGAATAACTTAACCTACTTTATAATATTGTAATGGAAATTAAAATGAGTCCATTTAGAAAGCAGGCTCTTTCCACTTATTAACTGTATGTAGCCTTGGGAAAATTATTCACCCCTGTGAGCCTCAGTTTCCTAATCCACAAGGTAAGAGGGTAATATTATAATTAAATATATATGTGAAATGCTGAACACAATTACTGTCACAAAAATGAGCAAGTATTAATATTTGAAAAGATCTTAAGTCTTGATGGCTCAGAGATCTCCAGTAGCTCACCAAAACTTTAGACTAAAGGTTTCTATGGCTTGACGTTTACAGGCTTTTTTTGGTATTTCTTAAGTACTACAGTCACTTCTGCAGGTAGTCACCAGAATCATTTTTCACTTCCTTATACCTGTGGTTACAAAAGGTAGACAAACAGGAGCCTCAAAAAAGGACAAACCAGCCAACCAATTTAAGGGAAGGTAGAGGGTTGTTTACATGCACCAATACCTGAGTAATGACTCCACAGTCTTTCTCTCTTAGAAAAAAGTGAACTGCAATGAATTTAAGTGAACCATTTTGCTGTGGAAAAGATAGCTTGCCTTTCATCTCATTGCTTCAAGAACTAAAAGTACAGTTTAATATTTTTTTTTTGCCTTGCAAGACTAGATTTATCTGTACATTCTAATTAATTGTGCTATTCTTTATTTCCGCAATACTTTATGATGAAACAGATCTACCAATCACCATATTTAAGATAGTGTATTTTCATTTGATGATTTTCGACCATTTATTCATGATCATTCCTTAGCTGTAGGTCATAAGGCTTTCCTTTGTGACACTTGAGATTTTCTTCACATTTGCAGCTGATCTACTGTAATGTTTACAGAATTAAAGATCTCCACGGTTTGGTGACCATTCAGAACCTGGAACTTTTAGAAAACTTGCAATATCAGCCAACACAATTTATAGGCCAAGAAAAAATTATGGTAGTATTCTTTGTTAGAGTTTTATATTAGTTTCCTAGGGCAGCAGTAACAAAATACAACAAAATTGAGTGGCTGAAAACTACAGAAATTCATTCTCTCACAGTTCTGAAGGCAAAAAGAACAAAATAAAGGTATCAGCAGAGTACCCCTCCCTCTGAAGTCTCTGGGGGAAAGTCCTTACTTCCCTCTTAACTAGATTCTGGTGGCTCCCAGCAATCTTTTGCATTTTGAGACTTGCAGCAGCATCATTCCAGTCTGTTCCCTCGTCACATAACCATGCTCCCCATGTGTCTTCTGTCTTTAAATCTCTCTCACTTTATTAGAACACTAGTAATTGGATTTGGGGCCCATCTCAACCCAGCATGACTTCATCTTAATTTTATTATATCTGCAAAGTTCCTATTTTCAAATCAGGTTACATCCACAGGTACAGGGGTTAGGACTTTAACATATCATTATGGGGGTTGGGGGGAGAAGTTTACACAATTCAATCATAACACATTTCTTTTATTATGAAATAGCACCAAAAGTATAATGAAAATAATAAAAATGTATCTTTCACGTATCAAGTTTGTATGTGAAGGATACAGATCACCCAATGATCTCCCAACTCTCTAGCTTTATCCCACTAGGGGAAAAATGTCAGTTGGTATTAGAGGTACAGTTTATGGGCATGTACAAGAAAATTGTATTGGTCATTATAAAGCTTGGCATGCATTGAGCACCTACTCTGTGCCAGGCCTTTTGCTTGGTGCTAGAGATATAAGAAAAAGTCACCAGTCCCTTCTTGGTTGGTGTTCATTCTCATAGCCTAGACTGGTACCGTGACCTTGGTTATGGTAACAGTCTTGTATTAATAAAGTAAGCATACCAGTTATTCCCATTACCTTAGTAAGAGAACTTGCAGAAACTGCCATTAAATACACAGTTTTGTTATATACTGCCCATTTCAACAAAGCCTGTAAAAGTTGAGGGGATTACCTCTTTGCTGAAGATGAGTTAACTTTTTTTTGAAGTTAATTACTTCTTTGGAACATAAGGGGAAAGCAAAATGGAGAACAAATCAGAAAAAGGATATGGTCCTGACAGCTGTTTTGACTCCTTGTTTCTTCACCCACCAGCACCTCTCACCAAATATGAACCAGAGATGTTTGTTTTGCTTGGGTGCCCCAAGGTGCAAACACACTTATCACCAACACTTATAATTGGCATTATTTCCAAACATACTTTATGCAATTACAGGATTGTTTTAGAATTTGAAAGGGATTATTTACTGTTAGAGTCCAAATATCTCATTTTTAAAGGTGAAAGAAGGTTAGAGAATGAGACAACCAAGGCCATGCAACTATAGTAGTCAATACTGGAAGCTCCATGAGAATAGTGACCTTGTTTTGGGTGACTTTTATATTCTCTAGCCTAGCATGTGCCTAGAAGATAGTGAGTGTTCAGTAAAAGTGTGCTGACTGGATGAAACAATTACTTGAATAGTGAATGAATGAGTCAAAAGTATGCCTATTCTATTTTTTCCACTGCCATAATGATCTCCAATTTTTAAAGACTATAGATTCTCAATAAAAAGCTTCAAAGTAGTCTGACAAATGTTCGCACAGCATCTTTATCCATGTGCTCTTAATTATTTAAAAGAGAATTCTTTAGTTTGTGTTTCACATTATCCAATATCCTCAGCTTCTACTCTCAACATATTTTAGGTCTTTATACCTTTTATAGATTGAGCAGAGGACAAGGAACTAAATCACGGATCTTGCTGCCTTGTTCACTCAGTAAGCCTTTTACAATAGCTGTTATCTGGTCCCAGCTGTTGAGCTAAATTTAGGATTTTGGATTATCTCTAACTGTTCTTTCGGTCTCCCATTACCAAGGTTAATTGAAATGTGATTGTAGAACAAGGAAAACTTCAGTTCAGAAAAGAAACTACATAATACAGTATTCAATAATTTCAAAGTCAAATCCACTGGCAGTTAACATTTGTAGCCATTACATAGATTAAAGAGCTGTTGCCATTTGTCAGAAGTTTCATCTTAATAATGCCAGAACATTTCCTTGAAAATAAAATGTTACCTTCCTGTATGTTCTGCTCTGTTTTGATTAGATACAATCTTAGAGTTAAGGCAAATAATTGCAGTTGCCACTGTAATTTTATAGTACATTATCAACACGCCTAGAAAATATCACTATTTTCCACAATAGAAATTTCATGTATTTGATGATTCTGAGGCAAAAACAAAAACAAACAAAAAACAACAATTTCCACTCTTGTACTTTACAAAAACTTTTCTGATATAAAAGTAATACATGCTCACTCACTGTAAAACCTTGAAAACCACAGAAGGGTACAAAAACCAAAGTTAAACCTATTCAAATACTTTCCTGTTGTGATTCTTGTATGCAAAATAATTTCTAAAAAAAAAATAAAGTTTATTTTTTTTTCAAGAAACCTAAGAGCATGGCAAATTTAATACTTCTTGCCTATTTTGAGCTCACAACCTCCTATGTACCTTGCCTGTAAACTGAGTAAGCTAATAGCTTCAGTGCTTGTTAGGACTGCTTTTTTTTTTAATTACAGCAGATTCTTGTCATCTGTTTGTGTTTGAGTGATGACACAACATCACAACATGAAATGCAATGCCACATTGTTACAACACAACAAGAAAATTACAGCTCCCCAACAATAACACGGTGTCAAAAGTGTCCTCCTGGCATGAGTCAGTGTTTGAAATGATATTAAAGTTATTTTTAGCACAGCGAGTGCCTCTGGAGCTTGGGTTCTGAATCCTACTAAAATCCCTAGAGATTTGGTAAACTATAGGGTGAGGGGCTGTTCCTAAACTCCCCAGTCCCTGACGCGCATGGCAGCCTATTCTCCTGCCCAACCACGTTAGACCCGGTTCCTCTGTGCTCTGCAATCCACTTGGGGCTCGGTCACAACTCTGCGCCAGCATCCCGTGTGGAGGAGGAGACTATAATTATCCTCCACGTCTGGGGCAGGCCCTCGGATGACATCTCCCCAGTTACCCCGTGCTCTAATAGCGCAGCTCGGATTCCTGGTCGCAGACGCGCCGCAGCCGGCTCAGAGCGCAAGGAGGCGCAGAGCGCGACCGCAGCGTCCCGCGCCTCTCGGGCCTCCCGGGCTCCGCCGTCCGCACGCAGCCGCCAAGCCCGGTACCCTCGCAGACTACCGGCACTTGCTCCGAAACCCAGGCCCCCCAGCTAGCGCCCTGGGGCGCGCGGGGTGTTGCCATAACAACAGGGCGCCCGCCGCGGAGGCCGCTGGGGAGGAAGTGACGAGTGGTGGGTTGGCTGTTGTTAGGACACGTGATCCGGGCAGTGTTTTGACAGGGCAAACAGCAGAGAAAGAACTGGGCAAGCGAGGGGGACCGGGAGCTGGGGCGCCAGAGCGAGAGACAGCGGGCGGGCGAGGAGCTGGCAGAGGCGCAGGGCAGGCGGGCCGGCCGGGGGCCGCGGGGCTCGGGTGCGAGTCAGGCGGGGCGAGGAGCTGAGCGCTGGGAGCGGAGCGAGGCTGCAGCTGAGGCGGGGGTGGATGGCCACAGGGTCGCCGAGGAGCCGTGTCGGGCTTGTGGTGTCGGGCCCCCATGGTCCCCTGACGCAGCCCCGGGGGGCGCTGCGCGCCACACTGCGCTCTAGCCGGCCCTGCGCCTCTCGGAGCCTCGGGTCTGAGGTGGGAGTGTGATGTGAGTCGCCGGGCGAGCAGCCGACAGAAGTGCCAAGAGGAGGAGGGACCGGGACCGGAGAGGAGAGCGAGTTAGGCAGCAGAGGTCGGCTGAGGGAGCCATGAAAACAACTCTCCGGCGGGGAGAGGGGCAGGCGCGGCAATCGGTGCGGCGGGGCTGAAGGAAATCCCAGGCCGCGCGGGACGGAAGGGGCCCGCAGCGGGCTGGCTGCGCAGACCGGGGGCGAGCGCCCATCCGTGAACTCCTCCCCTGGGTCGACCTCTGGCCTGGCTGCTCAGAGATAAGGGGGGTAGGGGGTGATCCTGGACTGCCCGGTAGAGTTCGTTCGGGCTGGGGGCTGGGCGCGAGGAGATGACTCGCGTTGCTTTCTGACCCTCTTATTGTGTAAACTTGGCCGCGGTTGCGGTAGGAAGACTAGCCAAAGGGTAATTACACAGGTGAGGCCCCGCGGGGTGGGCGGAGCACTTGGTGAGGCGCCAGGGGGTCTTGAAGAGTTTCCTGCGCCCAGGCACCAAGTCGGAGAATTTCCATACCAGCCACTGCGGAGGTGCCACTGTTCCCAGCGGCGTTTTTTACAAAGGGGTTAGTTAGCTTGTGTTGCTTGATTTTTTTTTTCCTTGCCTGTACCTCCAGGTTATAAATAGATCTTCCTTTTGGTTCAGAGACACTGTGTCAAAGAAGGACACTTTGGCTTGGAGAGCACTGGGGCGGGGAAGAGGGGTGCTCTGTCTGGAGGAGATGGGGGAGACGATGCAGAAAGAGTTTTTTTTTTTTTTTTCAAACCCGCTGATGGTGCTGTCACTTCAACTAGTGCCAGGAAGAGGCCTAACTGTTAACAGTAGTTTTCTTGCAAGGTCTGCGTGTAAGAGCAGGACCTGATTAATTTTATTTTGGTCTCTTTTAGCATTTTGCAAACTGCAGTAGCCACAGAATCAGCGGCGAGCCTGTTGAAAGACCCACACGTGTGTTTCACAGCATTCTGGGTGGAAATTGAATGTGAAAATGAAGCCAGACCGAGGTAAATGATTTATTTAAGTAGGATTTTTTCTTTTTCTTTTTTTTCCTGTTCCCCATTTTAGAAGCGTTAACCTCATTCTGCGGCAAGATCAGCTCTTTGTGTATTACACATTACTTGTTTCTGTTACAGATTCCAGCTGGTAAGGTAGAGAAGGGTACATGGAGGAGAGAGTTAAGATCTAGATGGGAGGATATTCTTTAATACTGTGAAGGAGTAGTTTCAAGAGAGATTCCAATGTAACTCAAAATGAAATTGCCAAAAAAAGTTTTTGCATCTGTTGCCACAGTACTTGGTATTTTCAGTCTGACTTCAATTTTAAAGACGTTTACAATCTTTTTCGACTTAAGAATTTGAACTTGATAAGTTGACACAATTTAAGATGGTTTGAGTTGACAAATATTATTTTATTAGTATTGCTTTCATTAGCTGACTTTTTGTGCTTTAGGCAAACTCTAAAACTTTGCAAAGTACTCCAGGGCCTTCCTTATTCAATATAGCAATATATGGACAGTTGGGCTGTTGGAATCCCTAGTGATAAATAAATGTTATTTTCTTTCCAAATCCGTATTTTTAGGACGTATGAGAATAAGTCCTGTGTTTTGTAAAGACTTCAAAGGAATTGAAAAACTCATTTTATCAATTTTCTTTTGAATAATGGCATGTCCAAGATCAGATTTTAATATAGTAATAGTGAGGAGTGAAGGCTTTTCAGTCGGAGATTTGTTTCCAAGGAAGATTGTAAGAAGAGGATTATTGTAGAGTTGGACTAGATGACAGAGTTCCTTCCAAATCTGAGACTTTGGGGGTAGAAATGTTAATTTATCCTCATATGAATTAGGTACTCATTAAGATATATTAAACTGGTTATCATTTTTTCCATATTTTTTTTCCCATAGTGGATTAGAAAGACAAATTTTATTTTCTAGTTAAAATACATCTTTGGTACTAGTGTTCTTTAAAATGCACTAGAAAGAAGTGGAGAAAGCCATATTTAATTTAATGGCTTAAGTTAATTTCAAGTGTTTGGCTGTTTCTTAAAATCAGCTATTTATGCGTAAGTATTTGCAAGTATACTGCTACTAAGCAAGTTGTGTAGAATGCCAAGTTTATTTAGCCTTTTAGATTACATCAGTGACTTTGGGAAAATGGCACCAAGGTCAGTAATTGCATCTCAGAATCAACAAGCAAATAAAATCAAAGTCGCTATTTGTTTTGGGTTTTTTTTTTCTGTTGGTCACAAACAGTTTAAAAATATTTGCGCACAATCTGTTTTGCCAAAGCTAGTACTAACCACAATAACGTGTTAGTTATACACTTACATAAATTATTAGGAAAAATAAATTTATTCATCAAGATTCCTAAAGAAGTGACTTTTTCCTCTTTAAAATTGTATCTTTCTTTAACATTATGATGTAAAAATGATAGGATGGCAAGTTTACTATTGTAATTATATTTCATGGTGGTAATATGAGTCCTTAGGCCCATGGCTTTCTTTTGACTAGATCCAGAGTAAGTAATGTCTTTTATTTTGCTAAATAGTTTAGAAATACTGTAATAAACTTTCACAAAACATACTTACCCTTGCAATGTGCAATATGGTTTTGTGTTTACTGTTCTATTTCTATTTTTAAGAATTGGTATCCCCACCCATTGAATTGATTTCTTGACCTGAAATTTGGAAAGGCACAGTTATGGGCTACACTTTGCTAGAGGACAGTAATACTTCATTTTTTTCTACATTGGTGTCTAAGAAACTGATCTACATGAGTGAATTTTCTGGATAATTGAAACTTTATGTGCCAAAAATATTTTCAATTATAATCATGATATGTGGACAGAGCTCTAAAATAGTAATGTTTCTTTGCCCTTTAAAAAAATAAAGGATATATGGAATGGATGTAGTTTAATCTTCACTTAATGAAAAAAGGGCATTGTTACGAATTTGAACTTTGTACTCTGTCATGATCTAGAAATGTCCTAAAGAGATATTTAAATTTCCAAGATTTTTTTTTTGCTTCTACCTTAAACCTCTTCAGCTAATATGTATTTTTTTATTTGATTTTTAAAATTCCCATGCTATCAACAGTCTGTTGCTAATATACTTATTTTTGCCTCCTTTTATTTTTACCATTTTAGTCTCCAGGCTAGAGAACTAGATAACTGTGCCTGGCACTGAGTTCTTTATAAAATGAGAATATATAGGAGAACACTTCAGATATTCATTCAGAATCTGAGTAAAGTGTATGAATGCTATTGTAGAAACTTTGAGATGCTTGCTTAGTGAGCTATCAGAGAAGTACAATAGAAGCCTCTTACCCTACATGATTGAGTATAATGGTTGACTAGTTGAAAAAGTTAATTTAAGTGAGAAATTATAAAAAAAGTTACAGCCTTAAGTATCTCACTTATCTTTTGGTGTAGGATCAAGGCTCTTTTTGGGGGATGAAATGTAGTCTGTTTTTCACAGTTAGATATGATCTTTTTTTGTATAAACCACACCAATAATATACACTTAAGATTTCGAGTTTTGATTTCTTTAGAGTGAAAAAGACTGGACAGAGGATTTTGAGGATGGAATCATTTAAAGGTTTTAAAAATTTAATGTTTCACACAATATTAGAGGTATCTTGTATATACACGTCTACAGGAATCTGTTTGGGGGTGAGAGGGAATATATATTCATCAAAATATGCTTTTTCCAAAGGATTCAAAACTGTTTTCACAGAAATAACTTTTTTTGTACTCATTTCATTGGTTTATATAATATTTAAATAAATTAGTTGTTATTGAGTGACATAAACTGGTTTGGGAACAAACACTGGATACTAGTTACACATACAACTCAATTAGTAGAACTAAAAGTGTACAGGCAACTAAAAACTACATTGAGTCCTCACAAATATCATGGAAATTGTGACTTTAAGCAAAACAGAGTTTAACAACCAATTTTATCATAGGCTAATTGATACAAACAAGAGTTAAGTTCTTGTGGCATTTTTGTGGTCACAAAAACACCATCACACTTCTAAATAAACATTTCAAACATTTCTGATATTAAACACTGAAATAAATGTGAACTATGTATACATTTAAGAAAGTGTAATAAAAACAAGGAAGATAATTGTTTTCTAACTCAGTTATTCCATTTCAGGGCCGCAGGCAGCTGGAGCCTTTCCTAGCAGCTCAGTGCATAAGGCAGAAACCACCCTAGACAGGATGCCCTTCCATTGCAGGCACACCACACTTACTCAGACTGGGACAATTTAAACACGCCATTTGTCTCACATGCACATCTTTGGGATGTAGGAAGAAACCAGAGAAAACTCTTGCAGGCATGGGGAGAACAATCTAACTCTACACAGATAGAAATGCTGTCTGGGAATCGATTATTTTTTTTTCTCATCAACATAAACAACATTATTCAAGGACCTGCTGTACCCTACTGGCTACTAGTGTTTGTTAGTTTGCTTTTATGGAAGGAGGTTTTGAAAAGCATCTGTCAGTCTTGCCTGTTGGTTAAGTGAAAGTCAGGAGAGCTAGATTTCTACTGTACTTTCAGATAATCAAGCGTTACAGTGTAACATGATGGCTGCATTTCACAGTAGTCAGTAGTGTTTTACTGTTGTCTGAGGTAAATATTTTTTAAATTTTTGAGTAGTTTTATAACATTACTTGAGCAGTACTGCCACAGATGACACTTTGATGTTGTCATTAGCACAGGCTCGGAATCTGACCTGTATTTGTATCCTTGTTCTATTGCTAGCTGTGTAATCTTCATCAAATTACTTAATCACTGAGTGTCTCAAGTTCTTTGTAAAATAATTCCAACTTTTCGTAGTTGTTAAAATGAAATATGACAGTGTTTGACACATAGTAGATATAAATTAAGTGATAACTGTGATTATAATTAAACAAGACATTACAGATGCTTGTATGTTGGTCAGTTACAAAATATTATTCAACTCAGGTAAGGAAATAATTCAAAGTATAATAACTAACTATTTTGTTTGGTTTTATATTCAAGTATTCAACCTGCTAAGGCTCAAACAGATTTAATTGGCTTTTAATATATAGTTATCTGAGAAAAATATAAAAACTGCAAAAGTATGCTTGCCATATATGTGTAGTTTGTTTCTTTATACTGTCATTTGTTATTACAATTATAGTTTAATTTCTCTACTTAAGGGGTGACATGGGTTAACTAAGTTTCCTGGGAACAGATTTTCAATGATGTTACTTGCTGAGTAGAGCTGGTGAGCTCTGTACTCCATCCTGTACTCAAGGATGAAAAGTTTGGACCTGATCCTAGATGTGTATTGAATGTTCACTGTTTCAAGAGAAGTCTAAAGTGTGATCTTCATGTAGAAGTAATTAAAACATATGTTATAAATGTATGGTGTTTTTAATTTTATTTATTTTTGAATGAGTAGTGTTTTTTCCTTATAAAAACATGTTTCAAAATAATGTTTTGATTTTAAAAGTTTCCAAAGTTTAAAAGTCTTAAGTTTATGGTACTGCATAATAATCTGAGGAGAATCAAAATCTTTTTAATTTAAAAGATAAATGCCAATTTGCTATGCTTTATACTTTGGTTATAAAGCTTTTTCATCAGACATTTCTAAGAATGTTATCTGAGTTTATTAACTGTTCTGAAAGTTTAAGGCCTATAAAATCTAGTAAATCATCAATAAATTAATAATTTAAACATACTGTGTTTCAATTTATATTTGAATACATTGTAGGGCATTTATGATTCTTAAGTAAAAACTGTTTGTACAAAACCTGTTTTACATGCAAATACCAAACTGATTTTTTTTTTAAGGTTAAAAATGAAAGGAGTGCTATCTTAGTTTTTCCAAACCCTGCTATAGAGTAAATGTTTGTTTCCCTCCAAAACTTTATATGTTGAAACCCCAACACTCAGGTGATGGTAGTAGGAAATGAAGCCTCTAGGAAGTGATGAGGTCATGAGGGGGGAGCCCTCATGAATGGCATAAGTGCCCTTAATAAAGAGGCTCAAGAAAGTTTCCTCACCCCTTCCACCATCTGAAGTTAATAGTGAAAAGGCAGCCATCTGTGAGGAAGCCAGCTCTTACCAGACACTAGATCTTCTGGCACCTTGATCTTGGACTTCTCATCTTCCAGAACTATAAGAAATAAATTTTTTGTAAGCCACCTAGTATATGATATTTTGTTATAGCAGTCTGAACAGACTTAAGACACCGCCTTTCTGATTATATTACTAATTTAGGCTTTAGCCTTATTATTGCAGTGGCTTTTGAACTTACCTATCGTTTAATGCAACCCTGTTAACCTCAAACAATTCCTTCCTGGACAACCGAAGTAGGAGGAAAGAAGTGGTAAAAACTAGAAAAATATAGGAAGAGAATTAGCTGCATTGCTTACTGGTTAAGAATAGTTCATTGTTAGCCAATGTAAATAAAACAATAGAAATGACAGATGTTGACAGAAATGAAATGTTGACTACATAGAGCAGCCTTTTTACTAAATTCGCAGGTGTAGGAGATGGTGTTAGTAATAACAGCTAATACTTGTACATACTATGTGCCAGGCACTTTTCCAAGTAGTTTGTATATATAACTCATTTAATCTTCACAGTTGCTCAAGGAAGTAGATGCTGTTGTCATCTCCATTTTGTAGATAAATGAAACTGAGTCACAGAGAGGTTTGGTGACTTCTCCATTGTTATACAACTAATAAGAGAGCTAGCCCAGATTTGATGTCAGCTCAAGTACATGCTTTTAATCCTCTGATTGGTAATAGTAAGTTTTGTTAAAATATTATAAAATATTGGGACCAAACTGGTTTAAAAATAAACTCAAGGAAAACTCAAAACCGATTCGGTAAATATTATGATCTTGGAAAGCTGCTTATCTTCTCTTTTTCACAGCTTCTTCATCTTTACAATGGGGGAAGTAATAGTACCTTGCCTTAGGGTTATTTTGAGAATTAAATAAGTTAAAGTATGTAATGTGCTTGGATAGTGGCTGGTACATAATAAACATTCAAATGTGAATTGCTATTGTTATTGGACATATTCTAAATTAAGAAATCCATCATTTAGGAAAAGCTGGGAGGACAAAAGGGATATTTCAGCTGTACATGTTTTGTATAGTCACTGTAATGTCAAATCAAAAACCAGCTACTGTTGGTCTATTATCCATTTACATTGATAGGTCTTGACACATCAGGAGCTGTCAAATAATTGCTGGCTTGATACAACTTCTGAGATTCATATATGAAAGGGATTGACTTAGAGGTTCCTGCTCTATGTTTTTGCCTGTCATCCAGTAAGAAGGAAATTATTTCAGTGGATGGAACACTCATTCGAAGGAAGAGAAAAAAGATAATTGGAAGGCAAATTGAGAGGCTAATGTATACATATCTAAAAAGTCGATTTTCTTTTCAAAAAATGAAGAAACCCATGGGACCTGATCATTCTGCATTGTGAACTAGTATAGAAAAAACTGGTTGTTAAACGAAGAACATTTATATATATATTTTTTTGCCCTTTTCAACTTTGTAACTAATTATGCTAATGTTTTCCCTTCATTTGAAACTGAGAATTTTTAAAACTGAGGGAATATTAAACTTAGAATAACAATACTGTTTTTGTAATAAAAATCAAAATTGTAGTACCTAGAAACTATTTCTCAGTATGTAAAATGAAATCAATTTGTCAGTAATTAATTCTGTTTTTGCTCAAATGGGTGAAAAATATGTATAGTTCCTGATTACATCAGACTTTCTTACTAAACAAACAGGATGGACTGGGTAAAATGTCAGTAGTTAGTAAAAACTATTGGACAGTAATCCATGTGCAATACCAGAGATACCTAGCAATATTCTGAGTTGAATTTTCTTATACTTTCATAAACATATGAAAGATACTCATCCAGTAAAATTACAATAAGGCCTTTTCCATTTCTTCCCCTTGTTGACCATGCTTAGCCTCATTGGCCACCTTTTAGAGTTTTGGTTACCACTCAGGGCCTTATATGCACTACTTCTGCTTAAAAGCTTTTCTCTCCAGCCATCACATTGGTAACTCCTTGTCATTCTGCTGATCTTGGCTTAAATGTTACTTTTCAGGGAGACTTTCTCTGACTACCATGTCTAAAGTGCTCAATTAAGGTTAGCTGCTGTTATTATTTATTAAATTAGATGTCCTTTGCTGTTTTGTGTCTCAGCAATCTTGTTTTCTTGATAGCTATTATGCTGCATCTTGTAATTTTTCTCCCTTTGTTTATTGTCTGTTCCCAATAACTAGACTTTTAATTTCTGTGAGAGTAGGAACCTTGTTTCTTGTTTATAGCTGCATTCCCATCACCTAGCGGATACATGGTAGATGCATTGTAGGTGCATAGGAGGTGCCTAATATATATTTGTTGAAAGAATGAATGGCATTATGTCTCAATGATTGTGGATTAAATAGGTAGTAGAAGCAAATGGTTAGCAATCATTGATTTACTGACACCAACTGAAACTCTGCCAATTAATAGATTTGTTTGAATTATTGACTACTGGCTAATACCACAACTTTATACCCAATTAAAAAGTAGATTTAAACTATACTTGTCTATAATTTACTTAAGGGAAAGTTATATTTTAAAATTGGTTAAATCTCACTGAATTGAAAGAAAATAATGTAAAATGACTACGGAGTAGGCAAAAACTGTTTGGTATAGGTGTTCCCCTAGTTTATATACATCCGATTACAAAGGAACCACACACAAACATTTGCTCTCCATCCACCATACTGGATTTGTTCCTGTTGCTATTTATGAGAGAGGGAGAGGGAGATGGGTTAAACAGGTTGGAGAACTTAAGGTTTATGAGGACAAGAAGGTAGGATAGGTTAAAAAGAAAAAGACTGAAAGGATTTCGAGTTTAGGTTTGGGACTCATTTTGTTACTTACAAGTTTTATGACTAAGTCCCAAACCTGTTTTCTTGTGTGTGAAATGTGCAGGGCTCAAAGTGTTTCTCTAAAGCTTCAGGTGACATAATGTGTCAGAGAACTTTGTTGGCTATGGAGTGCTGTGTATATGTTGACTAGGTTACCCTATGGACAGGAATGTTTATACAGATGAGCAGAGAGCCAGATGATCCCAAGCACAGCCAGCTGCATCTTAGTTGGGGCCACTCTGTCTAAAAATATCCATTCACACAATGTCTGATTTTTATTATTTTTAAAGTTTTCCTTTGTTATCCTGACATACCAACTAGAAATTCATTTAGATTAATAAATGTATATTTATTTTAGTTATACATTTTTGAGGACTATTGAAATGATGGCCTTATTTTGGTATAATATTAGCTCAAAGGTGTTTTTCTTAGTAGCATGCTATGATGCAGGAAGAGTTAACACCCTTAGGCTTTACAGTCAGATGTAGAGAGTCTAACTTTAGCACTTAGCAAATTACATACTTTAGTTTTTTTTGTCTTAACACCATCAACCTTAAGCACTGTGGGAAAGAACTGAGAACCTTTGATTTAGCACCTAGCATATGCCTGGCGTAGGGTAGGGATTGGTTAAGTGTTTTACTTCCAAGGATATAAAACTTGGACCAGCTGCACTGAGAAAATGAGGGCTCTGTTGTGAGTTATTACTAGATTCCCAGGCTAACCTACCAAAGTTTCTTAACTTAGAATGGTCATTATTTGCAGCATCATGAAACTAGTCTATATTTATTATAAGTATGGCCATTATTTCAACTTAAAATTTCATCCTTTTTGGAAGCAAAACTAATTTATAGTTGGGGATTACCACTTACCAAACTTATGTATTCTTAAATAGAGTTAAAATTCGGTATCAATATCTGAAATCAGGCCATTTATAAAATTTTATTCTGACATCTAGGAAATCATAGTTTGTCACATTGTCTGGTGGGCCATTTCTACTTAAATTTATTATAGTAAGAGAATGTGTAATTTTAGCATTAATATTGGCAAATTGCTTTTTGTTTTTGAGGTTTGGTCTTAAAAATAACTTTAGGTTAAAGCTCTATATCATATTTGGTATACTTGATGAAATTATGATTTATTCATTTTATAAAAGAATTAGCCATAAGGATTTCTTTAAACCTGCCTACTTTGTTTGCTCTGTAATTTAATTTACATCTAATTTTTTAAAATTTCAAACCCATGGAAAAGTTGGAATCATACAACTAACATTCTAAATATCTTTTCATAGCTTGATTATGAACATTTTACCACTTTTGTTTTCTCTCTCACTCAATAGGTAGATAGGTAGATGAGACGGACAGACAGACATAGTGGTTTCTTTTGTTTTGTTTTGTTTTTATAAGTTGAGAGTAAGTTGCAGACATCATAACACTTAACCCTGTCTACATGGATCTGGCTGGTATCAGCATGTGAAAGCTGATTTTATACTTTTCTTTTCAATTCTGCATTAGGTTGGTTGCTTAAAATCAACAATAGAAGTTGACATTGCCAGCTTTTTTTTCATCTGGAGAGCCAATTGTTAAACATTTATCATCACCCCACAGCATATATCTCCTAAAAATAAGATCATTCTCCTACATACCTGCAATTCTGTTATCACACTCAAATTTAACATTGACACAATAATATTATGCAGTTTACATTCACATTTCCCTAGTCATCCCAGTATCATCTTTAGTAACATTGCCTTTTAAGGAAGCAATTTGCTTCCTGTTTCAGAAAGTGAGTTAGATCCTGATGTTGGACAACATTTAGAAAGGTTTGAGAGTACACCATAAAAATACGTGAAGATAGAAATGAATAAAATTATTGGCTTTTGGGGGAAAAATTAGGTCCTGTAAATTGAATAGTTAATGAAGATTTTAGCTGTTTTTCATTATTTAGCTTTAAGAAAGCATTACTTCGATAAAGTGGATTTAAGAGAAAAATGACTAAAATTTTGAGATTTTTTAAAATTGAAAACAAATCATACTTGAACTAGGAAGAATTTTATTTTTAATCCTAAAGCTTCAGGCTACCTCTCTGACCACATTTCTTAGTACTTTTCTAAGGTTCCCTGTACTTTGGGCACATTGATCTTGCTGTTCTTCAGTCACCACAAGCACATTGATGTCATGGAGACTGCGTTTGCTGTCTCTTTCTGGAATACAAGTCTGTGTTTTATTTCATTTGACTTTCTGCTCGGTTGTCACCTCCTCAAAGAAGACCTTGATCATCCTATTAAAGAGTACAGCTCAAAAAAAAATGGCTACAGCTCCTTCATTGTCTCCCTTACTCTGCATCATTCTTCTTCACAGTCCTTATACCTGCTTAACCTGATTTTCTATATTTATTTATTTGCTTTTTTGTTTTTCTCCCCAATAAGAATGTGAACTTCATGAGGGCAGGGACTTAGTGATGTTTGTTCACTGCTGTTTCCCCATGTGTGGACTGGTTCCTGGCATTTAGTAACTGCCCAGTAAATATTTATTGTTGAATGAATGCTTGCATACATTTTAGTATCTTTGTGGTGTAGCATAAAATTTATTATTATTGGAAATGTTATGCATTCTTTTTCTATGATTTGTTAGTTTTGTAACCCTAAGAATTCTCTAGTGTCAGTTTTTGTTTCTAAATGGGAATATTTATGCCCAGTTCTCAAGGTAAATGAGATAACTACACAAACATAAAGCAAAGCTCTTGATAACTGAATAAATGGTAAAAAGTAATATTTGCTATCAGACTTCATAGGGAATGATTAATTTCAGCTGGAGTGATTAATTTCAGAGCAGAAGCTGCCTTTCAGCAGAGACAGCAGCTGTATTGAGCCTTAAAAGAGGTACAATTTGAAAAGATGGAAACACAGAAATCAAGAGGGAGAGAACTATAAGAGACATTCTGAACAATAAAGATGTTCAAGGGATAGCATGTAGGCTAAAGTAATTGGAGGAGTTGCTTCTCTACTTTCTCTTTGCCACTGTTCTTTGTAATATAATATATGAGGGATCAGTGTTCCATTTTATGAAAATTCTTGGGACTGTCAACATAGCACATTATATTGGTAATACCATAGCTATTGTTTTATGATATTCTCTTGTCAGAATTATAAATTGCACTATTTATTATACAGTAGTGTTATAACAAAAAAAGAGGAGACAAAAACAGGATAAAGTTAGAGATTCATTCTCAGTCCACCAGATAATTGCTGACAAAAACTTAAACTGTGAGATGAGAGGCCCCTGTACCTTCCAAGCTCATGTGAGCTGCGAGAGCAAGGAGATCCCCAAAATACTGATAAGTTTTCCTAGCTCTCTTAAGGATAGATAGACTGGGCATGTATCCTTTCTCTTACCCAACCAAAGCTTTAAGAAAAAAAATTTTGAGCGTGAGAGGGGTTAGTTCAGTATATTGGGGTAGAGCACAAAGCAAGAAATCTTTGAGTCCATTCTTTATAATTCCTTCTTTAAAATTGTTTCTCTGGAAATGTATATTCTTGAATTGGCATCTTTACTATTCAGAAGTTTCCCAACTTGAGGAAGTGTATCCAAATATTAGTAATTATTACGTGGATTGAATGCTGGTCTTGGAGGCATATTTCTGTGGTCCTGCATACAACCTGGCCTGTGCTTTGTCTTGTAGCTTATGTTGCAGAGTTCAGGTATCTGCCAGGGGACTCTGAATGGCTAACAATGGGAAAAAAAATCCTCAAGTTTCATGGTGGTACAGATTAAATTCCATTATGGAGAACTCGGGACACGGAAACGCTTTTGTTATTCTGAAATTACTCTCAAAATCATGCTATTGCTAGAATTCAGAATTGGAAAGGTCCATAGAGAGTAGAGTATGTGTCACTTTTGTTTTTATAGTTGAGCAAACAAAGTTCAGAGGAAAAAAATTAATCTGTCCAACTACAAACATAAAACTCAAATTTCCTGCTAGCCAGTTGAGTATTTTCTGTACATTACCTCTAGCAAGAGCACAACTGTCATCCATCCTTCCTCAAGAAACTTGAAAGAAACAAAGGCTAGGTGATTATATTTTAACATTGTTCTCCAGTTAATATATACATACTTTTAGAAGAAAGCAAAATGCTAATAGACTTAAAAGTAAAAGACATATTTCATCCTTGAAACTAAGATGCTAAAAAGAAAAAGGAATAGAGTATGAATAAATTAGAATTTAGAAATAATATCTAAAATTAAAAAATCAAGAAATAGGGTAAGCTTATTATTTTGAAATATAGAAGAAATCTGTCTTTAGTTTTATCATGTGAAAAACAGGGTTAGTAATAATACCTATAACTGGCATCATGATTAAATGAGGTAATCCATGTAAAGTGCTTAGAATTGTATTTGATTCTGAAGAAATATTCAATAAATGTCTCTTCTTATTGTTAATATATTACCATTTCTCCAATGAGTTAAGTAAGTACAATTCTAAGTGCTCTGAAGGAAGCATACAGAAGCTAAGGGGATGACCAAGACAGGGAGAAGCCCTCTTTGGTCGGGACAATCAGGTAAAGCCTCTCTGAGAAAAAGTCAGGGGAGAACAAGCAGGAGCCAGTTGCGTAAGGAGTGAGGGGAAGAACATTCTAGGCCAGTGGACTAGTATGTGCAAAGGTCCTTAATTTAGGAAGAGCCTGGCACGTTCTAGATTCTGAAGGCTGACCAGGACTCGTCACACACTTTGTGCTTCATCTGCTCATTTTAGACTATCTCTCTCACTTTTTGTTGTTGTTGTTATTTGTTCTCCAAGAGCAGAGACAAAATCTGACTTATTGCCTGCTGTGTCTCTCACATCTGTCTTGGTGCTTGGCACAGGGTGACATTTATTAGAAGCTTGAAAAAAACATTTAAGTGCCTGTTCCGTGCTTGATCGCTGTCAGTGCTTCATGGTGAGTTGATCTTTCCCCTCTCTTAAGAGAAGAATAAACTAGGACGCAGTGAGTTGCATATGGAAACTTTTTTTAAAAGGACATTTGAAAAACTGACACAGTTGTGAACTATTTAAAATATCATAACATTTCACAAGTTCTATATTTTGACTTATATTGGTGATTTTCATGAAATAAAAATTAATTTAAAAATTTGAGTTAACTGTTTTGTACCTCTATTTAACTGTACTATGAAGTTCAGATTTTTTTGGAGAATGGGATGGATTAAATGCTACCTGGGATGTCTTGGTTTATGCCTGTTGTTCTTGTGTCTGATCCTGTTTCACTCTAAATATGTCACTGGACAAAGAATTTTATGGTCACCCTAATTATTAGCCATTTTTCTGTTGTGCTAGTGCAGTCAAAGCTTGGCTTCCATTAATATGTACAATTGATCCTTGGACAATGTGGGTGTTAAAGGCACTGAGCCGCACTTCATGCATTTGAAAATCCACATATAACTTTTGTATCTCCCCAAACTTAACTACTAGTAGCCTACTGTTGACCAGAAGCCTTACCAAAAACATAAATAGTTAATTAACACATATATGTTATATGTGTTATATACTGTATTTTACAGTAAAGTGAGCTTAAGGAAAAGAAAATGTTATTAAGAAAATCATAAGAAGGTACATTTACAGTACATATGTATTTGTTGAAAAATTCTCATTGGTGGACCCATGTAGTTCAAACCTGTGTTGTTCAAGAGTCAACTGTATTTCATTCTGTATTTAGATAGCTTGAGTATAGCCTGAGGTAGACAATTTGCCTCAGCTGTGTTCTGTGGGATATTGCATGGAATATTTTATAATTTATATAGACTCTTGTACTAAATCAGGGGCTTGACCACATGGACTGCTTGCTTTGACTTAGTTTCAGAGATGTTTGATTTCTAAAATGTTTCTACCAAAATGCATATATTTTGACAAAATATCCTTTTATTCAAAGTCATCTGAATTCTAATGATCAGTGCCTTCTGCAATAATTATTAAATTAGTGATTACATAGGATAGTGATGAAATAACATTTTTAGAATTTACTGTTTAATACCGTAAAACTCTAGACAACTAAGTTCCTTCTCTTTCTCCTCTGAAACAAATATTCATTGAACACCTCCTTGTGCCTGGAACATACGTACTGGACATACAATGATGAGCAAGAACTAACATGGCTTCTGGCCTCTGGCCCTTGTAGTCAAATGTAGTCTTTTCTGATTTTTTTTCCTGAGTCAATGGACAAATCAAAAGTGTAGGTTACCTTCTGCTGTTTTGGAAAAGGCATGAAGCAGGGTGAGGAAGAGGGAAGGAGGATAAGTTCTCCAAGAAGAGAAAAGAGTATCAGATGACCTGCACAGATTTATGGAACTTGTTACCTTCAATTGTTCTTTTGTATTTGTAGTGGTCTTAAATATTTTTGGTTTGAGAATGTGTGTATGTGTGTGTGTGTGTGTGTGTTGGGTGTTCTGTTTTGTTTTTGAGACTGAGGAATGAAATTTATTCTCCGTAAGTGCAGATTTCAAATGAGGTTTAGTCCATGAGGTCTTTTTGGTTTCCCCTCTGCGCAATGCCGCTGGAACCTTCCTGGTGAGAAACTATTGAGGTATTCAAATGATAAGTATTTTCCACTGGCTTGCTGGATGAAATAACTGTATAAACGGAAATTGTTGAAAATGGAGATCTTTGAGGTACAGATGGACTGTAGCATATGTGTAAGGAAAAAATTCCTGTCTCCTTCTACACAAAAAGGTATACTCAGTAGTTACAGAATTTATACATTCTGAATCCTCTGGGATTTCTACACATCTGTGTCTCTAGTAGTATAGGTCACCTCTAGTAAAGAAGGGTTTGTAGAACTGAGTTATGGCAGCCAGTGAGATGTGTGAATTCTGTTTGTAAATTTCTAGCAACTACTTTCTCAAACTCTCTTTAGTAAAATAATAAAATAATAATAACAATAATCATCATCATCATCATCATCATCAATCTTTAATATATACTTCCGAAGTCCATGTTGTTTGAATGTGATAGATAGAACCAAATACCTATTTGGGGACATTGTGGGAGATGGTGGTAATTGAGGGACAGTATCACTTATGGAGCAGCAGCTTAAAATATTTTTGACTGCCCACAATTACAAAGAGAGTTGACGTTGCTGCCCCCTAACACTCCCTCTCTCCAAACAACAGCCTTTACTCAATCTTGCTCATGCAATGGTGATTGATCTTTTCTTTTTCCTATTTTATTTAAAAATAAAATGATAGCCCCAACACCTTAAAGTAATTTCACAGCACATTTAATCTTACAGATTGTTTTAGCATGTAAGAAAACTAGAAAGACCTGGATTCAAGTTCTGGTTTTGTTACCTCTATGTTAGCTTGATCATATTACCTAACTTCTCTGGGTTTTAGTTTTCCTATTGGTTAAAATTGAGATAACACATTCATTTTATAGGTTTTTATAATGACATAACCTGAGTAAAGTGGTTATGCCAGTCACTAAACAAACACATAAATCAGTGGCTACTGTGATTCTCTCCAAAGTTTGTTAGCTTAGGGAATTGGGAAGAATAATAATAGTGACTCTTCTTCTGACAAAAATTAATTCAGTTTTAGATATGTTAGAGTTTGAGCCATTATAGGTAGCCAGAAGAGTTTAGTCATATCTTTGGGAACAAGAGTATATGAAATAGTCCGAAATTAGCAAATTTTTAAAAATGTGAGCAAACAGTATTAGAACTTTGGGGACTTAACAACTGAATCTTTCTTAAAGCTACATGAGTTTTATTTAATCCTGCACAACTGGTTTACTTTATCAGATTTCTGCTAACATTATTCAAAATTTAAAATGCAGAATTTGTCATTTGTATTATTAGTGGAATAATGACATCTACCAGCAATAGACAGTTGTGGGAAAAAAACAACACAGGACTTGGATTTAAACCTCGGTTAGGTGATTCAGCTAGGTAACTACCAGCTGCTTTAAGCCCTATGATTCAATTCCTTCATCTACAAAATATTCTTATTTCGCAAAGTTACAATTGCAAGGCACAGGTAAATGTAACATACATTATCTCTATGGAAATATTTTTAGTAAAACACTTTATCAGAATAAAAAATTCGTTATTGGCTCTAGATTTTTGAGAGTGAATCAAACATACCATTCTTTATAAAATAATAGCTGGAGATTGACAACATCCCAGAACATGTCTATAGGTAAAGGGCATCTTGGCATATATTTTATGGTGATATTAATTATAAAAATTAAGCATAAAGGATATTATAAGTGAATTCTTATACCTGATCTGGATACTTATTAAATCTGACTTGTGTGTACAAGATATTATTAGACAAAGTGTTTGTCCGGTAGCTTAGATTATAAATAACCCCTGTTCTAGCTCATTTTAAACAATGTATTATGAATGATGCCAAAAAACAAAACCAGGCTAGAACATTTTCTTCTCTCCGGGATCTTAGATTTTGTAAACAGGCCTTTGCTCCTAGAACTAATCTAGGTCATCATAACCTGAAATTTTTTGAAAGATGAAATTTCCAATTAAAACTGTTAGGTACTTTTTAATATTTTAAATTTAAGAAGTGTTTTAGCTTTTAAAAGCACAGTATTTTTGGATTGCTTTTTGGCCACTTGGCTTATTTGTACCATATCATAATGAATACAAATCACTGGGTAATCACTTCAGCAATAATGATTGCTAGGAATCTCCATGCAAGTGGAAATTAATGTAATTTATTATGACTTAATTTGTCCCAGTACTGACCTACCAGCATAACATTTTGTTTTTGAATAAAACCTGATTCAATAAGAAAAATCATAAATTTACCTAATTTCCAAAACTAATAACAATGTTAAATTTTAGCTTTTTAGTCTTTCATGAAAATTAGTTATTGAGCTGTGAAGTGTGTATTAAATATTTAAGAAACTTTAAAAATATCAGTGTCATAAAAATCTTTCTTTGGTAGTCAATAATTAAAATTTTGTCCTCATTGTTATTAATATGGGATACTGTTTAAGTATTGTCTTTTATTTGTTGGGGTGAGTATGTGTATGCATACATGTTCACCCTTTATTAACATCTTGTAGACCTGATATTTGCAAAAAAAAAGAAGAAACCTAATTGCTTGAGAGCCAAGTACTGAGCTAGGTGGTTTGTAACTCTTAGAAAAATTATTATTCCTATTTTACAGGTGAAGAAATAGTTTCAGATAGGTTAAATAATTTGACAAGACAGCTTGTTAAGTGAAAAGAAACACGAGCCCCTAGATTATCTGACTCTTCTCCATTATGTCGTGCTGCTTTAAGGGATCTTTCCAATAATGAGGTTGGATTTTTACATGTTTACAATACTGTCCCCTAGAAGCTCACCAGGGTTTTGACATATAGCATGTTGCTGTTTTCAGAATAATTTTATCCTATCTTATTTGATCTTTACAACATATCAACATTGCAGGCAAAACAACAACAACAAACACCCAGAATGATTCCTGACTTAAAAATGAGCAATTTCAGAGAAGTGCTTAAGATCACAAAGCTGATTAGAACTGGAGTTTAGCTTAGAACCCAGATCAGTGGTTCCTGAGTCAGTGCCCTTTTCTACTTACTTTATCTTCTCTGGTGATGTGATCATGAAGTAGTGAAGTTCCACAAACTGAATCTTTTATTGTGTCCTTATGTAGTGATCACACTGTAGCTACAGTCTGGTTCCCTGTTTAGCAGTCAAATCCTGTTTTCCTGTGTTGTGTAGTGTATCAATGACAGTTTTGAGGTATAATGGGGCTTGGTAGTTATTGAATGAGTAATAAATAGAAAGTGTGAACTTGAGATTCTATATTTAAACTTTATTCTTATGTCATGCCATATTTGCTTTATCGAAATGCATAAAAAAGAAAGGAATTGTTAAGGAAAGGATAGTAGTGGTTAAGAGCATGCATGTTAGATTATGAAAGACCTGAATTTGAATCCTGGCTTTGCCTGCTTAGTTCTGGTTACTTGGGCAAGGAACAAGCCAGTTTCCTCATCCGTGGGGAAACAGATGGATATGTAAACATGAGATTACCACCATGTCTGGCCTATGGGCCTTACATATATAATAGCTATTTAATCACTACCTTTGACAGATTTTTTTTTCTATTAGCAATATTTCTTTTTAGAAAGTGTCCAAGTTAGCATAATTATCTCTAAAGTATATTAAAAGTAGATAGATAGTTTTTAATTATTTCTAACAGTGTATAGATAATAGGAAACAATTGATATTTGAAATTGTTCCATTTTATATTTGGAATATATAGGAAAAAACTTATGGAAGATCTACTTTTCTATTTTCTTACATTAGAATAATGTAAGTAATTTATATTTCTTAAATTGGTCCATTTGGAGAGCACAGTTATGACCATGCTAGGTGGATGCAAGGGAATAGGGGATTTTGATGGCTGAGAGTTGATACTTGAGAACCTGGGACCTAGCATTTAGTATAGAAGTTCATATTATTCAGATTCTTAGCTTTTAAATTCTTGAGATCTGCAAAGTAGATAACATTCCATTATGTTACAGCATACTCATTTATACCTTTGTATACCAAAATGAACAAACCAGAGAAAAGCAAGCATTCTTTAGAATTATATAAAGTGCCTTTTTGAAATTTAATAGAAAACTAACAGCACAGAGGAAATATTTTACTAAAAAAACCTCTAGGTTGGATTTTACATTTTTGGATGTAGCATGTTTCTTGGAGTGTATTTTTATTCACTTATAATTACATATTTCTAAGTTTAATATTTTTATAAATTCTCTTTGTATATGATGTTAACCAATAGTTTTAGATTATAAATATAGGATATCATTAGTTTTTAATTAGAAGACTTAAGAATTATAACAAAGGAAATATTTCAAAACAATTTAGGAATTATAATTATTCCTTTTTTGAAAGATATAGGAAGGGGTTATTTTTGAATTATAAAGTTTTTTCCTTAAAATTTAAGTTTATTTCTTTTGACTTCCAGTTGTAGGACTTGAGTAAACAAACAGACGTTTAGAGCTGATTTTCTTATTTGAAAAATGCAAATAATGACACTTGTTCTACTTACCTGCCATGGTTGTGAAATTAAATCAAATAATATATGTATATAAACCATGCATGGTGCTAGGTTTGCAATAATGTAGACAAATATAATAATTTCCTTCAAAGCATGTACGTGTGGTGGAGGGGAATGTTATTAAACCAATCATTTTGCAAATAATTATTTACCATCTATGAGCTAAGTACTAATAAAAATAAAAAAACAGAGGCTGAGACTAGTCTTGCCTCAGTGAAAGCTGCTCTGGGGAAGAGAAGTTTAAGCTGAGACATAGAAGGGGTTGTGGGAAAGGGGTTGGAGAAGACTACTCCTAGTGGAAGAGAAATAGTATTTACGAAGACTCCAAATTTTAAAGATACTTAAGGTCCTTTGGTAACCAAAAGTCCAGTCTGGCTAGTAAAGAGCACCCTTTAGCCTACACAATAACCCTGTTACTTAATTCTGTTTTACAGATAAGAAAACTGAAGCTCAGAATGGTTGGTAATTTGTATAGGATCTTACTGTTTATAAATGGTAGATTCATGTTTTGAACCCAGGTTGACTGGCCTAATTTCAAAATCTTTCTTTTGTCTCCCATGCTATTCTTTGAGTCACTTACCCTAAAAGGCTTAATGTGCTCCCAAACACATCTTCCTCATTTTATTTCTAGGAGAGCTTAGCAGCTCTTCCTCTGGCTAATTGTAGAGCCAAGAGATCATTCTTTCTTTACACTAAGGTAATAATGAGATTTAACCCTTACAGGTTATATACTGTGTACTTTTCTTTGAATGCTGTAGAACTCCAGGAATCCTAGAAGCTTGTACGGGAGTAGGAATCTTGTAGATTATGAGGCTGATATGAAACTGCAGTGTTGTTTGTGGCTTATCATTTAAAAATAGCCTTGTAGTGTTCATGGGGTGCTTTTATAGAGCCAACATTTCCATCAGCCTCTGCTCCCTACCCCTGAGACACTCCAGATAAACAGATCTGAGTAATAAACAGTGTGCTTCTGAGGTAGCCTCTGCCTACTCCCACAGACCTGTAAAAAAAATCCTAAAGCCATCACTAATGGATTTTATTGGAAGAATGAAAGTAAAAATGGTTCCATTGCTTTAAAAGTTTGGAAAACACTATCCTAGCTTATGTGATGTTCTGGAAAAGTATTTTCTAAATAAGGGTTTTTTCCCCCCTTGATCTTTCATATCTTTTTATCTCCTGCTGCCTGCATAGACTCCCCCAAACATCTTTGTAAGTTGGGGAAAGATTTTTGTTTCTGTTCTTAAAGCTTGTGGAAATTGTGCTGACTAGTATATTGAAGCCCAATACTTGAAACCTGAAAAAAAATCTCCTATGCCTTGGTATCTCCAGATAATCTTATGATAGAAAAATTAAATGAAATTAGGCTAAATGCCATTATTGTTTTATGTAAAACATGCATTATGTTTTAATGCAAATACCTAATTGAATCTTTTATTGTTGCTAGAGTTTCTAAGTAATTGACTTTTTTCTTTTTAAATCTCTTTCTAATCAATCAGTTAACCTCAACTTTTCTTGCCCTGTTTAAAGGCACTGTATAAATTTGAGGACGGGAACATTTTAGGCCCTCGCCCATTTTCATTAACTGGTTGTACTTTTCTAGGAATTTGTGAAATTTATTGTAAAGTATTTTATAGTTCTAGGTAGATGGAGGCTGATGCTTTATTTTAATTGTTGTAAATTTTTGCATTTCTATGTTTTCAGGGAGTTTCACTTGACCTGATTTAATTGAAACACAAAGTAATTAATTTATTCTTTCCACCACCCCCATGTCTTCAGTTTTATGTGAAACACTAACCCAATGTTTGCCTTACGAATTTCTCTTTTTTAAAAACACCCAGAGACACATACATTTTAGGGGTTTATGCTAGAATACTCTGTCATTATTACTCTACTGTTCTTCCTTTCAAGTTGCCTAAACACAGCTGAGTTCGTAAGAGGAGCAAAGACAACAGAATAGTGCTGCCAAGTAGACAGGAAGCTGTAGTGGACCTAGCAAGCAGGGTGGCTGAACACACCTTCCATCCAATCAGCTGTGAGTGCTGTTGCTATGTGCGCTCTTACTCTGCTGCCTTTGTGAAAAACCTTACACAGAGAGAAGCGGAATCAGCACCCACCACTGAACATTTGTTTTAACCACTGCAGACATCTGGATCCCTCAGTTACTGACTGTATGGCAATTGACAGCCAGAAGGCAACTTCTTTTATACAAAGATTCCAGTATGGTTTTCAGTGGAAACAAAGGGCTTCACAGAGAAGGTGTGTAATGAAGTGTTTTTAACGGCGTTATTTTTAAGCTTCCCATTTTCTATAGCTGTTTACCACTTGTGATGTTTGCTTTGCATGGATTTTTAATAAATAGGTCTAGAAAAATCATCCCACATTGAAAATATTGAACTTAGGGAATTTTCTTTAGCTTCATATAGCCTGTTTTCTTTGAAAGGCATTGCTTTAAAGATTATTAAAATGCTGATCTGAACAATGAGTAGGAAGAAAAGAAACCAAAATACAATGTGCTCACTTTAATGGGGGGAAAATACGATAAAAATGGGAATACTGGGGAGAGAATAAGGTTAACCAGAAACATTAACTGTATTTGGGGGCAGAAGGTGTTTTTAAAAATAAAATCTATTAAGGGGAATGTATTTAAAATAAGTTGCATATTTTTAACTGAAATTTATTGTTTATGAATTTGACAGATTGTCAGAATTTAGCATATTGAGAATTTTGACATAGTTTAAGGAATTGATATGCTGTCTTTTTTATTAAGGATTTCTGAAGATGCTACCTCAAATTGTACAATATTTTAATTACTTGATCAACTGACTAGTTCTGTGCAGTTCAGATAAAGGTAATAGCATAATCTAACTGCAAAGTCAGTGCCATGTTCTATTAAATGTTCGTATAGAAAATTGAAAAATAAAGAATTTTGAAGTTGACATACCACTAATGGTTAAGGTCATATTTTAAAATTAAAGTAGGCCTCTTAAATACAATAATTCCATATCTGACTTAGTTGATATTGTAAATATGACAGAATCTTATTAAATTAAACTTCACTAATTCAGTATTTATAATAAACAGAATATGAGTTATAGTTTGTTTTTAAGGGATTTGGAAAAACCAGTTTTTCCAACTGATTATAGGAAAGCTTTAAAATATCTTAGGTAAACAAAAGTGGGTTTTTGTTTTTGGCATGTTCTCAAATACTGTGAAATGATCGAGTTCACATAGTTTATTGAGCCAATGATTCTTTTAAATTAAAGCAGAATAGAAAACTAATTAGCATATTGCTTAATTTATGAACAATTTTCTTTTCCTCATTCAGTTTCACCTGGTTGTGCAAATGGCTCCTTTTTAATTTAGTGATTTATTTCTAATGAATAAAATTAGTGTAATATAAATTCAAAGTTAATATTCAAACTTTCTTATTTCTATAAATGATATATTTTGGAATAGGATTGGTTTTGAGGTTATTGCTGTTCTTTTCAAGAAGTACCTATCATTAGTAAGGCTTAGCAATCAATGTTAGTATATTTGGTAAGTGAGGAGAGATATTTCTTTTCTTTGAAAATAACTCAAAATATATCAGGTTTTTGTGCCTATTACTGATCATTTTTAATGATACATATATACTTGTATTAAGTTAAATAATAGATGAGAATTTGCAAAATAAACTGTCCTTAAACATTAAAAAATTTTTCACATGAACCTACATGTTGATGAACTTTAAAGACTGACATTTCTCAGTTTTTCTAATTTGTTAGAAAAGCCCAACATTTGAACTTCATAGAAGTTATAAACACTATAGCAAAATGAAGAAAGCTATTATATTCTTTGGGTTTGGTGGCCTCCACAATATAAAGCGCTCATTTGCAGAAGGAGAGCTATAAGGGGGCAGGGAAGTTGAGAGGATCCAAGTTCATTAAATAATAACTAACTGTATGGAGGTCAGTCTGGTCATTTCCATTTTTTGAGTTATCACTCTTATCAATTACTAATTTAAAAAAATTATAGACCCACAAAAACCAAAGTTTTGCTTAAACTGGTTTGCTACCCGTTTCCCTTGGTTTATTTCTTAAGAATTATAATAGACTTCCAAGATTAGCCTAATTTCATTCATATGCTCCAAAAGATAAAGGAACGTGGTGTTGGCAAGAAAGTTGGGTCTTTTGCTGTGTCACACAAAAGCTTTGCCATTGTGTTGTTGCAGGAGGAATAGTCTTGGCAGAATCCCCTATTTTATTCCTAGGCTCAGCACCTAAATATATATTTTTTATACTGGAACATATGAAAGTTCCTGTTCAGTATTAAAACCTCAGGATAATAACAGACAATTTTGTCAAATATGGTAACATTTTTAGAATATTTAAACTGAATTTACATTTGACAATAGAATTTTTGTATTATTCTACATTAAATCTTTAAATTGGCTATACCTTTGTGTACTTATAAGTAGAAAAATACTTCAGTTCTCAAAAATAGTGATTTCTCTTTTAGCCACTTGATTAAGAATAGCAAATAGAAGTGTTCATATTTATCAGATGCAGTGCTTGCTATAACTGATTTTATTTTAAATAAAATAAATTGTTTCTGTTTATTGTGAAATCACCAGGCAATATTATGTAAATAGCATTCATTTACAGTTCTTCAAAAAATTCTATAATTTAAAACCTCAGGTTGGGGAGGGATAACAATCTGAGTTATTTTTTTTTTCTCTTGAAAGCTGTGAAATCTTTTTTTAATTGTTCCTACTTCAAGTATTATCTCAAATGTTTGCTTTCTATATGTATGCTTTAAGTGTTTTGTGACACAATGTTTTTTTTTTTTTTACTATTCCTTGAAGAAATTTCATTTTTTGTTCATATTCTGAATCCAAAAATGATTTGATTATTATAGTCAGCTGGCCAGGGAAGTTTAATCTTGACAACTTATTTGTCAGGCCTTTTCACATGGCAACAGTGCTATTGCATAAACTATATTGTTTTTGCAAGAATATAGTAAATCTTTTTAAAAATTTTCACGTCACTGTATCTAAAATAAAAGGCCTGAGTTTTAAAACTATAGCTGTTTGTGATATTGCTTGAAGCTGATTATATAATCCTTTGTGAAGAGGCCAAGGTAAAAGTGGTAGCATGATGACTATTAATTAAGAAACTGAAAATAATCATCTTCTTGTATCTTCAGTGGTATCCCTCAGTTTTATTCTTTCAAAGACTTCTGAACATCAAATGATTGGAATGATAAAGTTTATGATAAGCCCAAGGATGTTAAAATGATAAATTACAATAAGCAGTCAAGATAAGGTAGAAAAAAATAAGGTTCATATGTAGTTGGGCTTCAGATTTTGCTATAATTTCTCATCATCCAGAATATGAAAGGGAAATTCTACCAATTGGTTCTCTGTGTCCCTGTTATTTTACATTTATTGCTAAATTTGGCTATTAAAATTTAAGTTGGTTTCTGTTTTCTTCACATTTTGAGAATTTTTTGTTTTTGTTTTTTTAAGTTCAAATTTGGGATAGCTTGCCTTATCTATTCTGTATGATTTATTTTTATTTAGTTGTGTGATATTGGGCATGGTTTTACCTCTTTGAGCCTTAGTTCTTTCATCAATATAATAAGGTCTTAAGGTAATTATGGAATTTAAATTGAAAGAATGTATGAAAACTTAGATTGGTGACAGAGTTTTAAGATTCAATAAAATGTGAGATTTTATCATAGTAAACTTTTCTTTAAAATAATTCTGTATTTTAAAATTTAGAGAGTTTTCAGCATGGTTTTTTAGACTTTTCTCCTGCACTTTATATATATGCAAGTATCCTTTTAGGTTTCTGTTTTCTAAGGTGGATACTTCATGATCTGGAAAGTCATGGAAATATGGAGGTTTGAATAAAAGAAAGGGCAGGGTTTGTAGGGAAGTACATGACTAAATCTCTGAAGAAAGATAATAGTAATGATAAGGAAATAATGAGTAAAATGGGAAGATAAGTAAGAGAAGGCAGGAAAAAAACATTTGTGCTGTTCGATGTAGTATTTTTGGTGTGTGTGCGAGCGTGTGCACACGCACACAAGTGTCCACAAATGTTGAGCTAACTGACTAGAGTTTCTAAATTCATTGAGGATTTGTTTACTGGGAAGTAACATGTTTCTGACTTTTCAGTTCCTCGGTGAGGATTGGGCTAAGGGTAAACTTATATTTGCCACTCGTATTCATGTCAAGGGATAAGCCTGGGAGCCAGAAATTAAGTGTTATTGCATACATGATGAATGTAATTGTCTTAAAATATAAGAATTTCCAGAATTAAAATCTGGTGGTGTAAGGCTAAATTTTTAAAACTCAAACTTCTAAGCCAAGTATTCAGAAAATGCTCTTTTGTCATTTTAATAGATACACAAAATTTCAACTGACTACAGAATTTTCATTGCTTTCTGCAGTCATAATTTTGTGTTATTTTTGGGAGAGAGATTTAATCTGGGTTCCCATCCCAGCTTTCAGATTTTCATCAAATGTTAAGATTTTGTGATTCCTACATAAACATATTATTTAGCTGTCCAATTTGCTGAAGATAGAGTTTAGCTTATTAAGAATTAGAGAATTAACAAATGTAAAGACAAGACAATCTCTTCTAAGTGTATTCCATTTTATCAGTCAGTGCATTCAGTAGTACTGCCCAAGAGGCTTCTGCATTGGGTCCAGAGACTATTTTGCAACTGAAAAAAAGGGGTAGGAGAACCTTTTTTTAGAAAGAAGTATCTTGGTTTTACATGATTGCATTGCATTGGTGTATTTGTTTTGGGAAATGCATACTTTGCATAAATCAAAAAGTCTTCACAGAAAAAGAACAGATGTCACTATGTTGGTGTTTCTCAGTTTGGTGTCCTATCTCTTTCAAGAATCTGCTGAACTATCAGTCCCCTTTCTAGTGGGGAGAAATACATCTGTGTATATACATGCACATAATTTTGTGATAAGTTCCCAGAGGTTCATAAATTTTCATAGGTTAAGAAATCTTGTTAAACGTAACTTGGTTTCAGTCAGAGAATAAAAGCATTAATTTTTTAAAATTGAGGCTTAGAGCAGACTGATAAGGACCTCAAAGATATGTATCAAGCAAAGTGTTAAGTAGTGAACATGGGGAGCTGTTTTGTAGCTTCTGGGGAGATTGTAAAATATTCCAACAGGTACTCTCTATATTACCACTCTTGCCCATAGATTTGCTGTGGGGAGTACACCATATTCCTGAGTTAACCCTGTATTCTGGATGGGCTTCTGATAGAGAACCTAGGACAAAATGATCAGGCCTGGAAGGCAGTGTTCAGGTACCAGGACCTAAATGCCATCTCTGAATTGAGTGAGATCTGAGGAGGCCTAGAAGATAACTCCTTTGGCCTTGGACTACCAACTAGAATGTCTTCCAGAAATCACTCTACACTAGAGACGGCAGGTCCACTACTTTGGATGTCAGTTACTTCTACCTTTGAGAGAACTGAGCAGAGTTGATCTTGCTATCTGTGCTGAAGTTTCTCAACTCTTAATTAAAAACAACTCTCTGTTCCATCCACTTTTTATTTTTGCAGAAGATTTAGGTTTCACACATACAAACACACTCAGTGGAAAATATGAATGTTGAGAGAGTACTTAGAAATAGGAGGCATGCATGTGATAGAGGGAAGGAGGCTGAAAGGACAGAGTGTTTTTTTTGGGACCAGTCTATGTTGTAACCATATTCCCACGAGGTAAAGATGTAAGACTAAATTAGGTTAAGCTTGAGGATAATTTTGGAAAGTTATGTGCCAGTTATCTGGGATTAGTAAAGCTGGAACAAAACAAAATAGCACTAGAATAGTGGATTGTTGCTTTTTTAGCACAGACTTGTCTTCTGAGTGTATAGCTAAATCTAGAATATGTGGTTTTGAGAGACAGGATTTTTTTGTTTCTTTTTGTCACAATGTTTTCTCAGCTTTTTGTCTCATGGTTCTTTCTGCAGGGTGTGTGGAGTGATAAGGCCACATAATCAGGAATATTCCCACAAAGGACAATGAAAAGGACAAAATTCCTACTTTAGGATTTTCAGGCCCTGAGACAGTGGTGAATTAGGTCTAATGGTTTATGTAGAGCACAGAAAAATGAAATCAAATAGGGTTAGTGCAGGTAAGGAAATGAAAAAATATGTTTAGCTGTAAATTTGTGCCCATGCATCTGTGATGGCATGGCTGAAAGCATAATTCTGGCAGCCAGAATTAGGCAAAACAAATGGATACTGGTAAATTTCCTCAATAACTCTGACTAGTTCTAACTCTTACATTTTAAATATCAAGTCCTCTGAGAGCTTTTCCTGATGTCTAAGACCGAGTTCCCACCTAAGCATTCCCATAGCACCCTGAGCTTATCCTATTATCATTTATCATATCACCATGAATTAGACTTATCTGTCTTCTCTCCATAATACTTACTGTCTTCGACTTGAAGGTAGTACAGCAGCTTGTTGTCCCATTGCCTTCTGCAAGAGAACTTAATTTCACTGACAGTTTTTCACATGTAGATAGTTCTTTTTACCCATTCTTATCTTATAGCCAGTCTTTAAATTTCTTAAATTTAGTTCTCTTTCTAGGGCTTGGGTTGCCCTCAAATCATCACATAAACAGCCAGTAGGCTGCTATGATGAATTTTTTTCTATAATCCCTTAAAAGACTGTTGAAGCCTAGAAATTACAAAAATTAGTTTGGAAATTAAACTCAGAAAGTATTCTCTCTCTTAATTTTTATAACCTAAATGTTTTTGTCTTGGGCTAGAAATTTGGTGATTACCTAATGCAATTTCATTATTTTCAAAATGTGTATTTCCTTGTCCTATTTAAGAGAATTATATTGATAAATTAAAGGATACTAAAAACAACTCACAAAACAATTTCAGTACAAAAGAGAGGACGGGAACTAGACCCCTCTTGACTAAACTAAGACCTGTTTTTTAGGAAGCAAAGAAAGGTCAGGAAAAGGTTTAGTGCATTGTTTTAGGCGATACATTTGTAGAATTTTATTTCCAATTTTGACTTTTTAAATTTGAAAAAATAGAAAAACAGTTGGTAATTAAAATACCAAATCTAAGAGAAGAATACAATAATAATTACCTGGAAAGGAGAATGGCAAGCTTTTATTGCTTGAAGCATAACTGAAATGGGAAGAAAATAACATATGATGGAATATTGACCATTCATTATTTCAACAAGTGTCAAGTGCTTGTTCATGCCAAGCCCTGTGCTAGGAAACAGGATCAACTTGTTTTCATGGAGCTTAATGGGTTAGAGAGAGGAGAAATGCAAATACTGATTTGTGCTAAGTTTTAGGAGGGGAAAAACACAAGTTGCAATGAGCTTTCCAAGTACAGTAAAAAGCCATAGAAGAGTGTAATGGACTGGATGAGATGTGATAAAACTTATTCAAAATGATGTTTTTAAGCTGAAATAGAAGTCATGTCGTCATTTCATAATTTTTCTAATCTGTAAAACTTTAATCAAGTGGTAAAGTTAAAATTTTAACTCCATAAAAGTAAAAATTTTTTTAGTTAATGTAATGAAAATATTCCTATGCATAAGAACAAATTAATTAATTTTGAATGATTTTAATAGAAATATTCAAGACTTTTATTAAAAAATTAAAAAAAAATTTTAAATTCCAAAGAATGTTTTAAGTCTTCAATAAATGGTGATATTTGAACCTTTAAAATGCAGTTTTTAAAAAGCTAGTTGAAGTGATTTTTGATTTACTAGCTATAGTTTTGGGGAATCAAGTCTACGGCCATGCTACCCTGAACAAGCCCGATCCTGTCTGATCTTGGAAGCTTAGCAGGGTAGGGCCTGGTTGTTACTAGGATGGGAGACCACCTAGGAAGACCAGGTGCTGTAGGTGTAAAAAATAAAAAAATAAGGGATTGTAAGCTGATAAGGTCCTTGCAGTCTGTGAGGTCAACCAAGGGTTGCCTTGCCTAAAAAAATAAATAAAAATCATTTTGGGGAATCATTGAAGAATTAGTAAGGTATCTGAAGACCAGAAGGAAGTTGGAGTGTTCTCTTGATGCACAAAAGGATAAGTCATCTTCTTACTACAAAGGTTTTCCATGGTGGCTTTAAGAATATTGGCATAGTTGAAGAGAAGGATTAAAGCAACTGAGGTGAGGTTAGTAGGCATGCCAGGAGGGGAGTGCTGGAAACAGGAAGAATTCTGGTGATTCAGTGGAATACAGAGGGTGGGACATCTTGAGGTGGCTCTAGGAGAAGATGAGTTGATCAGTTTAGCCGGAGCATTAGATGCATAGAGGAGAGTAATGCGAGGCAAGGTAAGAAAACCAACTCTATCTCCCCTTTTTCACTCCTTCCTTCATGACTGTCCTTTATATATCCAATGTTCTGGGCAAATTGGGAATGGTGAGGGGTCAGATATGTGAGGTTATTAATAGAAGCAGTCAGACTTCACCAGTGATGGCTTATTGGGGACAAGAGAAAAAGAGGAGGCATGGAGATGATTCTAAGATTTTGAGTCACAAAAAAGCAAAAATAGCTGTGGCTGGGACAACTTTTGTACTCTGGTCAGCACCCCATGATTATTTTAGGTTTTGGTGACTAGATGTACCAGGATCAGTCTGTGCTTGTGGCCATAGTGATATTAACAATAAGTGGGATTGTATATTTTATGACTCTAAAAACTGGCATGAGATATTATTCAGATTGGAAGGGGCCATCTAATTTCACACATTTTCATTTTACAAGTGAGTTTGCTGAGGGTCACAGAGTTTAATTGACCTTTCCCAAGGTCTTGAGGCTAATTTATTATGAAAGCAGATTGGCACATTTATTCTCTAAACAGATGATTTTGGAATAATACAATAATAAATAATTGCTTGATCATAATAACTATATTCAATTAAGTACAGTTGTGTGAATTGGCTGAACTAAAACCATTTTAATCTGGTTCTAGGAAATTTTCTGTACTTGGCTCACTGAAGTTAATGATAATGACCACAGAGTCATCTAATAAAACATTAATTAAAAACATATTAGCATTAAATCCCACTGCTCGATCATTATCTTTATCAAAAGATATTGCCTTTGGCAGAGTTATCATTTTAAAGGGGAGATCGAGGAATATGAAACTGCCTTTGAGGAAAATAAATTAGAAAAAAGTATTGTTTTTGTTTTCACCCACCTATAGCAAGGTGATATCATTTCAATAGCCATTTACAATTAAATTGTAATTTTCCTTTCTGAATAATTGATCTCCCCACACTTGTGCAGAGGTTAATGAATGAATCCACTTGAACAAACAAATGATTACAAGGGATGGCATTGTCTGCTTCTTCAAGTGGTTGAATCACTAAAGGAACCAGTGGGTATTCTTTCTCAGTGCTATTACATCATCTCATTTTCTTTTTTGGCAAGCTATCACTCTCATAGACTTCTGGTCCATTGCCCCCTTTTTTAGAGTTGGCAGTTTTCCACTCTTGTGGAATATGGTATCTATCCTGCCTATCATTGTTCTTTTAAATGACAGATTAGCTCCTCAGGCTGCTTAGGCTGCTTGAGGTGGGAGCGGAGAGGAGGGAGGGGAAGAACCCCATAGAAATGTAGTTGGACTCTTGGTTCCTATTCACAGAGAGGCTTTGAAAGTCAAACAGCTTTCAGTTTAGTACCTTATGGTGATAGTTCCAGGGGTTGATCCTCAGACCCGTGTTAGTCTAACATCAGCTTTTCATTTGTCAATAGCAAAGATGATAAACAGTCTTTCTCAAGAGGGACTGTTCTTTTTCTGTGACCATGCCTTCCAATTTTTAAATTAAATGCCTTTTCTTTTTTGAAATGGTGAAATTAAAAGATAGTAGGTAGTACTTTATTTTCTAATTTTGCTTTTAAGAAGTGAAATATTAAAATTTTAGTAGTAAAGCACCTTAGCAACGAGCTTTAGAAAGTTTAACAAATTTTAGCAAGCAAGTAAACTTTAACAAACTTATTTTAATTTTTTATACTGTCATTGATACAGATTATCTTTATGCATTATTAAAAAATAAACAAAGTTATGTTATTATTTAACCTAATAGACTTTATCATGAATTTTTCTAAATATTATTCAAGTATTTTAATGCCTGTAGTATATTTTATAATGGTGATATAATATCACTCAAACAGTTTTCCATAGGTAATTTAAATTTTTTTAACTTTCCTATTATTGTAGCTATAACATGGATTTTCAATAAGGTTTTAGTTTTTATGCCTTTGAGTATACATCCTCTCTAGAAAGATTAAACAGTCTTTTCTATGTGTTTACTTTTTTATTTTACTTTATTTGAGTAAATTATTTCCCTTTTCATTTAATTTTTGAAATAGCAATAGTTTAATTAACATAGAATAATAGAACTAGAAATACTTTGTCAACCATATATTCTAGAACTATTTTCCCTTATTTTTTTTATCTTTTAGGAATATTTAGATATTATACATTTTAATCTGTCAGTATTTTCCTTTCTGAGTATTTTTCTATTATGTCCAATCTGGGAAACTTCTCATTTTTCCATTGGTCAAAAAAATACATATTGAATTTTCTGCTAGTTTCCCCATTAAAATTTATCAGAGAGGTATTTATTTTGATTTATGGTAAAGTGCTATTTCTTAAAACGTGATACAGAGATCACCCACATCATTCCAATTTTAGTAGATGTGCTGCTTGGAGCGAGCACCAGAGATCACCCACATCAGAGGCCTAGAGCTTTCTTGTTAAACATGCAGACCACCTGAGTCAGAGTCTCTGGGAATAGGACCTGGGAATATACCTTTTCTAGAAGCTTCTGAGATGATACTTGTATTAAGATCCTATTGCTGCTGTAAGAAATTTACCACAACTTTTGGCTTAAAACAACACAAATTTATGGTCTCACAGTTCTGAAGGTCAGAAGTTTAAAATGAGTCTAAAGTGCTGTCTTTATTCTGGAGGCTCCAGGGAAAAGTCTGTCTTCTTGACTTTTTTTAGCTTCTAGAGGTCTTATTTCTTGGCTCATGGTCCCTTCCTTTATCTTTAGAGCTAGCAGTATAGCATCTTCTCTCCTCTCTGACCTCTTGCCTCTCTTTTATAAGGATTTGCGATTATGTTAGGCCCACCAAGATAATCCAGGAAAAAAAAAACAATCTAAAAATCCTTAATTTAGTCACATAAGCAAAGTTCCTTTTGAATATAATGTTACATATTTTACAAGTACCAGAGATTAGGATATGGACATCTTTGGGAGGCTATTATTCTGTCTATCACAATATTTAACAAATTATAATTTGAGAACCACTTGGCGTATGGTAGATACTCAATATTTTTCCCTCAGTTACTATGTATACTCAAACTGTTAAATATTCTGTTCAGTCTTAAAAAGCTCATATAAAGTAGAGGCCTTAAAGATTTGCATGTAATTAGTTGTTTTGGGAGCTCTCCATTTTATTTCAATAGTCTTTTAAGAACTATCTAGTAAAGTAAAAAGTTGGTAATCCTCCTCTAGTATTTTTGTGTTTATTACCCATGATTTTAAAAAGCTGTTAAAGGCACATATACCTTGCATTGCCCTCTAGTTTTGAAGAATTTTATTTAAAAATTACCTTGCATTGACCTCTAGTTTTGAAGAATTTTATTTAAAAATTTTATTTTAAAACTACAGAAGTAGTATATACATGGTGTTTGAAACATAATTTAAATAAAAACAATGTATAAATAGGAGAAACTGCTGATTCCTCCTCAGCTCCTCCTGGCCTCCTCCTGTGTTTACTTTCCCAGGGATAAACAGGGTCTATAGTTTTGTGCATGTATCTCTACTCTTTCTCCTATCCTCATATAAGTCTGCATAATATTGACTATCTTAAAACTTTTTAAAACTAAAATTGAATTATATTCTATATATTATCTATAACTTGACCTTTTAAAGTTTTCATCATTCAAATTTTTTATTAGAGGGATTATATAAATCACTTATATCAGGGCTTTTTTTGTTATATAAATGTAGCAAACCTATATACAAAATTCAAAATATATAAATTCAGATGTTAGGCATGTATAACATAAGCTTGTTCAGCTAGGGATTTTCTGTATATTTTGGGGAAGGTTATATAACCTGTCTAGACTTTTTCTGGTACTTCTTTGATCTTTAACCAGAGAGAATTTGTCCAAATAATTGAGATAAACAACATGAAAGTATTTATTACTCAGAAAAATTATAATAGAAACAAACATGCCATGTTGGCTTTAATGAAATTTAAAAGGATTGATTCTAAAAATGCTAGACCTAAAATATAAAAATCTGCATAAATTTGACATTGAGATGGACTTTAAGATGCAAGTGAAGAAAAATCAATTTAGTAATAGAGCCTGATTTGCTTTTAGGAACTCTGTCATGTATTTAGAAATGCTAACTTCAAGATAATACGTGAGAGAAGCGGGAGAGCATGCACTAGCTTAAAGATTTTATAAAAAGTTGAAATCCTCTCCATCATAAAATGGAGATGAGATTTGAATCTATTTAGTCTCTCTTCAAGACTTTCCACAGCTGTTGAAAGGAAAAAAAAATTTCGAAACCAGCTGAAACAAGTTTTTTTTATTATAATGAACTCAGTACAATTTCCTTATTCTTATATCTCTCATACAACTATAAAACCAATACAGTTTTAAAAAGCTAAAGGCAAATAAAACTGTAGAAAGAGTAAACTTCATGTTGTGTTACAAAGTCACTGGTCAAAATGTGAATACAGTACTTGGTATTATGGGTCAAGTCTTTTTGAATTGAGCATGCCTCTAATACAATGACTTGATATTTGCTTGTTGTTTAACCCCGTCAACTTTTTGTTATCCCAGGCCACAGTGACATTTTATACACAACACAAAAGCATCATCTGTGTTTTTGTTATTACAAATTAGTCTAGAGCTATTAAAATATGTTTTTGAATACTAGCAAAACTATAAATGTAAGTCATAACTGTAAATATGAACATGACTGAAATTATAAGGCAATTCTTGATTATTGTTGGCTACCCAGATGGTCCAGAATAGATTTGTGCTTATTTTTGAGATTTTCAGTGCAATAAATCACATGTTAAATTTAGAGAGAAGTGGGGAGAAAGAGCTACCAGATCCTCAGGATGTCCACAGACCCCAGTTTGAGAACCACTTCTACCTCAGCTCTGTATTATGAAAACACCAGTAAACATATGTTAAAGTGGGACTCTTGCTTTGCTAATGTCACCACTATCTCTCTATGGCACCCCTTGCTAAAATTCTCATTTTCTCCCATTGCTTAGCCTTAAACTTCCGCTAGCGCTGTGGTTCTCAATCCTGGTTTCACACTAGAATTACCTAGGAAGCTTTTAAAAGAATAGAATGCCCAGTCTTGAATGGGTCCCTGAGTTTTATTTATATTTTGTTATTATTGTTCTTTGGTTTAAAGCTCTCCAGAACTATTTGAAAGTTTTCATATAATAGTCCTTACTATGTGCCAGACACTGTTCAGCACAACATACTGTTACCTCATGAAATCATTGATGCAGTGAGATAGGTATTGCCTCTATTTTTCAGGAAAGTTTAGAGAAACCGAAAAGGTTTCCTTGGGCTACATAGTTATTAGCAGCAGAACCAAAATTTAAATTGTTAACCATGATTTTAGCCATGAAACTATAAATATACAGTTTATATCATCCTATTATTATAGATTTGCTTAAACCAGTCATCATTAAACACTTTGATGAAAGTATTTTTACTTTGATTAGAGATACATAAGCATAAAGTATAAGTATAGCTCATATAAACACACCTGCAGCTATAGCTATCTCTTTTTTTCCTTCAATTAAGAAGTTTATTGGATAAATGAATTCTCTAAGATATCTTTTCAAAAGAGGCTAAAAAGCATTCAATTAGCTCACTTTGTTTTCACGTCTCTTCAGACATATTGCATTTAAATCAGTATCTGATAAAACTGATTATTTTAGGGTTGGCATATTTGGTTGATGTACATTTCCTACATTTTAAATCTTTGAAATAAAATTATTTCTTACACTTGATGACACATTATAGTTTATTTGGAATATTTTTTTCTTTCTTAGTGAAAGATAAAGTAGTCATATGTCTTAAAACCAAAGGCATCTTATATTTGATGAATTAACAATAGTAATTGTACATGAGGTGACCATTCCATTTATAATCAGAGGTAAAACAGTGTGATGTATTATTAGTATTGTTGTATATATTAAATGAGATAAAATATTCATCATAGTTTCTGGCACATAGTAAGGTCTTAAGTGTCAGTTAGGTGGTACTATAACATTATAACTATTAGTGTTAAAATTGCAGGATGGACCAGAGGGCAGGAGGGAATAAAATAGGAGTATAAAGGGTTAAATATGTGGTAATCGAAGGAAATCTTAACTATGAGTGGCGAACACACAATGCATTATATATACGACATACTGTTGAATTGTATTGGATTTTGTTGATCAATGTCACCCCAATAATTTTTAATTAAAAAAAAACACAAAACCTATAGGATAGATCCACAACCACAGACCAGAGAGCTATGTCCAGCAGTCTTTTATTCAGTGTAAATGAGAGAAATCAACTCTTTTTTGTTATTTTCTGCAGATAAGTCTCTTTATAAACAAAAATCTGACATTAAATTGATATTTTCCAGAATGCTGTATTTACAAAATGCTGAAAGCTATTATTATATAATATACCATACTACTCATGAGGGTTTATTATTCTGTCCATATTCTCAAAATATGGAATGTAATATAGGTATTCAGTAGTCTAGTCTAAGGAAATTTTGTCTAAGAAACAAAGCACCAGAGGTTGTATGAGACATAAGATTATTATCAACAGACTTTGAGAATGTCAGTATTGTAAAAACTGTGCTTCCCACAGTAACTTAACAATTTTTTGCTTGTAATACAAGTCCAATTGCAATGTTACAGAAGGAACATTTCTTTCTTCTACCAGTAACTATCCTATTTCTTTCAGCCCCTGAAGACATCTAAGTATAATCATACTTATCGAGCATTAACATGCTTAATATAAAACATAAACTCACTGTTAATTTAAGTTTTCACAAAAGGTCAGTTTTTTGGTTACGAGACAGTAAAGACTCATCTGAGCTTTGATACTTTTTTTTTACTCGAGAAGTTGTTTTCTTCTATAATTTTTTTCCTTTATTATTGATGCTTCCTCGGGGAAACTTTTAAAGTACAATTTTAGGATAAGTAAATAGATTATTTTCATTATTGTTTTTATTTTTTTAAATCTGCAAAAAGTAAAAAATAAAAATATTTTCTTACATTACATATGGCAATTTTTTTAAATTAATAAACTTAATTTTTTAGAGCAGTTTTATATTCCTACCAAAACTGAACAAGAAGTCAGAGTTTTCATATATGCCCTCTCCTCACAGATGCACAGCCTCCTCCAGTATTTATATCCCACATTACAGTGGTACATTTGTTACAATCTATGAACCTGTATTGACACATCATTTCCACCAAAAGTTTATAGTTAACATTAGGATTCACTCTTGGTGAATAGGTTTTGTTTTTTTTCCCTAGTGTTTCATAGAAGGTAAATATTTTTTAATGTATGGATATTTTTAACTAAAAATAAATGATGTGCATTGAAAACAATATGTTCTTCATTAGTTCTTGTCCAGAGATTTTCTTTTTTTAAGATTTGTTTGGCACATCCTAAATTAAGTAAAAGATGGCATTTTCTTGAGGAATTTATTTTACATATTTGTCCAATCAAAATGACCTTATAAACTTTCTCAACCTGATAAAGGACATCTATGAAAAATCTGTACACACAATATCAGAAAGGCAACTAGTCTAGCCTCTTTTATACCACATTGTATACCTAGCCATTGCAATAAGCTAAGGAAAAAAAATAAGTACAAAGACTGGAAAGAAAGAAGTAAAACTATTTATAGTGACATGATTGTTTATATAGAAAATCCTAATATATTAGATACAGAAATGAATGAACTAGCTTCTGTCTTCAAGGAACTCACTGGTTATTAATGTTATATATATATATATATATACATATATATATAATATATAATATACAATAATATATAAATAAGAAATATCTGCCTGAAGGAGTGAAGGAGGTTTCACTTCTGCCTATTAAGTGATTTTTAAACTGGTTCTTAAAAAATAAGAGTTTGGGCTTTAAATTGTAAATAATGGGAACCATTATGGAAAATTAAGCCAGCAAAATCATATTTTAAATAGAATTCCAACAAGGAAGATGAGAATGGATAAAAAAGGTAAGAGACAAGATGCAGGGAGATTAATCACAGAGCTATTTGAATTATCTGTGCAAGAAATGATGGCTTTAATAGTATTGGCAGGGGTTATACAGTGTGGAAAAAAAGTGGCTAGATCTATTGAGGAGGTACATTTTATAGGACTCAATTGCCAAGTTTTTTACTTGGACAATTGAACCTGGATAGTCTGCCCTGCGACTCCAGCCACCTTGAACACGTGTATAGGGAATTCAAGAGGAATAACAAATTTGGGGTTGGAGGAACATGGGTGCATGGATAGTAGGAGATAGTAAGATATAATATTGGACTTAGTGAATTCTACATGTATTTGTTACTATTCTGTTTTTATTTTCCCTTTATTTCTCATTCTTTTCTCTCTTAATTTTCTCCCCTTGCCCTTACCTTGACTTTATTAAGTAGCTATGCTATAGAACAAAAAATTTTATTTTATTTTATTTTTTTTTGAGTAAGACTAATGTAATGATTCAGTGTTTGATATACCTCCTTTCTGATCAGGTTGAATAGTTATTACAATTGCTAGGGATTCATAGTACTAGTCACCATTTTTCCCTCTGAGTTCCAACTAGAATTATGTACACACATGATTGATAGTAGAATAGGAAAGAAAGTATCACTTTATTAAACTGGACATGCACCCTATAATCCCCCACGTGCAAGACTTCCGGAAACCCATTTATGTCTGGTATTTTTACTCCCACTTTCATTAATTGAGAACATCTAGGCTTTAGGCACATGCCTTATTCAGAAATCTGAAGCTAAGTGTAAGACTACTTCTTCTGAGTTTCAGGAAGTGGCAGGAAATACAGAGCGAGATTCCTGGCTTTTAGCTTTGGTGTACTAGTTATCTTGGGCTACCATAACCAAATACCATAGATTGGGTGACTTAATCAACAGAAATTCATTTTCTCACAGTTATGTAGCCTGAGAAGTCCAAGATCAGGATGCCAGCTGATTTGGTTTCTGGTAAGGGTTCTGTTCCTGGCCTGCAGATAGATGCCTTCTCACTATGTGCTCACATGGCCCTTCTCCTGTGCCTATGCCTGCAGAAAGAGATCTCTCTCTTCCTCTCCCTATAAGGCCACCAATTCTATTGAATTATGACCCCACCCTAATTATCTTATTTAATCTTAATTTCCTTCTAAAAGCCCTATCTCCAAACAGCAGTCACATTAGAGGTTAAGGCTTCAATATATGAATTTCAGGGGGACACAATTCAGTCCATGGCACTTGATAACCTCACTTCAGAGTAAAGGGGGCAATTCAATGACTATTACAATCACACCAGTCATTTAATTTCCAAATATTTAGAGGTTTTCCTGTTATCTTTCTCTTGCTGACATAATTTCATTCCACTGTGGTCAGAGAACTACACTTAGGATGATTTAAATTCTTTTTTTTTTCCATTTTAATTCAGTTAGTATATAATACATTGGTTAGACATCTATATAGTTTGGATTATTTAAATTCTTTTACATTTATTGAAACTTGTTTTATGGCTCAGAATGTGATCTGTCTTGGTTAACAGTTTGTGTGTACCTAGTAAAGATGTATTCTATTTTTGTTGAGTGGAATGTTCTACAAATACTAATTAGGCCAAGTTGTTCTATGAATATTAATTAGGCCAAGTTGATGGTATCTTCTAAGTTTTTATGTTCTTACTGATATTCTGTTACTTGTCCTATTGATTATTGAAAGAAGGAGTGCTGAAATCTTCAAATAGAATTGTGGATTTGTCTGTTTCTCCTTACAATCCTGTAAGTTATTACATTATACATTTTAAAGCCATTTTCTTAGGCACATTAATGTTTAGGGCTGTTATGCTCTCTTGATGGGTTGGCCTCATTGTCACTTGCAATATTATCTGTTGTGGAGTCTATTTCATATGATATTAATATAACCATTCTGGCTTTCTTTGATTGATGTTAGCATGGTACATCTTTCTAATATTTAACTTTCAGCCTATTCATGTCTTTAAAGTGGGTACCTTTTAGATAGTACATAGCTTTGTCTTGCTTTTTAATCCAATCTGATAATCTCTGCTTTTTCACTAGAACATTCACATTAAAGATTATTGTTGACATGGATGGGATTAAATGTACCAACATATTATTTGCTTTCTATTTGTCCCTGGTCTTCTTTTATTCTTTTTTTTTTTCTTTTGGATTAAATATTTAAAAATTCAATTGTATCTTCTGTTAACTTATTAATTATAATTAGGCTTGTGAGATTATTTTTGGTTTTGTTTTCATCTGCTTTTTACTAATTATTTTAAGGTATATAATAATTATCTTTAACTTGTCACAGTTTATTTTCAAGCATATTATACTACTTTGTGTCTAGTGCAAGAACCTTGTAATGACATACTTCTATTTTAACCTCTCTTGGCCTTTATACTTTATATCATGCATTTTATTTCTACAGTTATAAATCACACAAAACATTGCTCTTATCTTTCCCTTAAATAGTCAATTCTATATGAAAGTGGTTTAAAAACCAAGAATAAGTATTTTATATTTGCCTACATGTTTATGATTTCCAGTGCTCTTTGTGTAGTTCCAGACTTCTAAATGTATCATTTTCCTTCTGAGAGAAGGACTTCCTTTAACATTCTTGATAGTGCAGGTCTATTTGGTCTTGACATTTTTTTCAGCTTTTCTGTGCTTAAAACAGCATACTGCTTTTTTGTTTTGTTTTCTTAAGAATTCTAAGTTGACAAGTTTTTATCTTTCACTACTTCTGTATTTTTTCAGAACTCTTTCTTTGTGTTACTGGTACTCTGCCTTGTGACTCCAGCCACCTTGACCTCCCATTCCCATATTCTTTTATATTCAATTCAAGGCGACTGCAGGGTTCTGTCTGGCTTCCCATTCCCTGCACACTTCAGCCTGGAAACTTACTCCAGGCGGTAAGGTTGGGCAATTGTAGCGCTCACCTGTTTATTTCTCTTTCAGGGATAGTTCCTGTATTGTTGTCCAATGCCTGAAAACAGTTGTTGGTATATTTTGTGTGGTTTAGAGTGTGTGGGTAAATCAGGTCCTTGTTACTCTGTGGTGACTGGAAATAGCTGACTGACTACCAAAATCAAACCAGTCAGGTTAGCTACTCCACCAGCCTAGTGGAAGAGTTCATAAAATGGGTGAGTGTAAAAATTCCTTAAATATATACCCTGGTGGGGAGATAAGGCTTGTAGTAAAGTCCTGCTCTTTCTGTGTACAGAAGCCCAACCTGAGTAAAGGGAAGAAGTTCCTTTCTTTCCTAACTAACATTTATCATTACCATTTTATAAATGAAGAAATTAAATAACATGCCTGAACTTGCCCAGGATTGAACTTACTAGGTCTTACTGCTGTCTGTGTGAAAATAGTAAAACTGAATTTTACAGTGGATGTTTTACTTATTGCAGTTATGAAATAGTTATTAAAAGTCAATTTCATTTTCACATCTGTACATGAAGTTTAATTTTTACTTTCTTTGTCCATCAGTTATATTGTATATAATATTTCATGTCTGAAGATGAGAAGATTTTGTTTTTCATGGCATTCTTTGAATCAAATACATCATGAAGGAAATACCCCATGAAATCAAAATTTCTTAAATTATATTCTGGTCCTTTATATGGAAACTTTACTAAGAATGTCTTCTGACTATAAGGAGGTTTTTAAATACTTGTTGACTACACTGGGTTTACTATTTAAAGTTAAATAATAACTGAAATCTAATCTGATAATTCCTACCACAGCAAGATATGCCAAAAATCAAAGGGCAGAGTCTCTTTTTCTCAGAAATTTCTCAGAGGTAGAAATTATTATTCCAACTTGCCTAGAAACACTTGGTGTTTGAATTTACTTCTATATAAGCCATATGGTTATCAAATAATAAATCATCTCTTAGATACCAGAGAAATAATTAAGAGAGCTACTTGCTTAAGTTACAGTCAATATTTTATGCTTATTAAATTGAGGGACTCTACCTTTTGAATACTATCATGAACTAAAATTCAGACAGAATTATTTTTTTTCTACTTTAAAATGTTTTTAATCAATGGATATACAGCTAACTTTTTATAATGAAGGGAAAGTTATTCAGGAAATAGTATTAGTTCTTGGCTGAGTGTAGGGGTGATTCTATAATTAGCTTCTTCACAGTGTAGAAATAAATAATTTTGTCCACAAATATTTTTGAGTGCTATTATGTGCCAGGCATAGGGCCTGAGTTTTGATGCTATGTCAGTCAACAGAACTGACCAAAATCCCTGCCTTTATAGAGTTTATAGGGGGCAGGCAGATAGGTAGTAACCCTAACAATAACTACATAATATAGTTTGTATGGAGAAACAGTTTGGCTAATAGAAGTAGTTTAGGTTCCTCCACAAACAGAAAAGAGTCTATATGACTTCTAGCAGACTGCATCACAAGATGCAAACAGTACTTTAGGGAAGCAAGTGGCAGTTGTGCAGCCTTATTGTAGACTAGGTGTATTGTATATTCAGTGATATTTACTTATCCCCAAAGCAAATACTGTGCTAATGTGAAAGCAGAGGATTGCCTATTTAATTTCAAAAGAAAACATTTTGAGCCATGTAATTACTTGGGTCAGTAATGTGTTTTAAAACATTTTAGTTATTTGTCCAACTGACAGGGAAATCTTGTAACTTCATTAGTTGTAGCTTTCAGATTTGTTGTTCAATTCAAAATAAATCATGCTTGAGAACCTGACTCTTACATAAAAAAAATAATGTATATGGCAAATTAGGCAGAGGTGTCTTCCCTTATTATTTGGACTTATTAGCTTTGTATCCTATAGAAAGTTAAACAATGCTATAAATTGAGCATTGTCTTTTCAACTCCTTTATTTTATACTGGGATTCTTCACATTATTTCTATAAATTCCTGAATCTTAAAGCTGGCAGGGGTTTTTGTTTGTTTGTTTGTTTTTTAGAAGTGATGTAGTCTGACAAGGGTCAAATCTAGAACAAAAAAGGTTAATAATGGAAATATGTAGACCTTGTGGATCCCAGCACAGGCTTAATTTTCACTAGACAGTAATGTGTTACATTAGTGCAGAATTCCCAGAAGTTACTTTTCCATGTGTGTGCTGAAATTTTAAAAAATTTATTTTTGTCATGTATGTGAGACAATGTAGTAAGCTGTTTTTTTAAATTATGGAGCACATTGTACAAACAAAGTATATGTGCATTAAAGACAGTTTAGAGAGTAATAATAAAATGATCTCTCATGCAGCTGCTAAGAACATTATCAGTCCCATGTTTTCTGACCCCTGTGTGCCTCTCACCTCAGTGACAGCCCCACCAGTCACACTCAAACTATCTACTGTTTCGAATTTTGGGTTAATTTATTCCCTTGTATTTTTTAATACTTTCTGTCATATGTATATAACCATCAAGTATGTTGTTTAATTTTGCTTGTAAAATTCTATAATTCTATAAATAGAATTATCCTAGTTATAGTCTTCTATAAACTGTATGCAGCTATCATTTAATCTTGTATTTATATCCACTGCTGTATCTCATTATGGGAATATACCACAAGTTATCCATTCTACATGATAGACATTTGTTATGGTTTCCAGGATTTTTGTTATTGTAGGCAGTGCTTCTTTGAATATTCTTATATTGGTCTCCTAATGCATATGCACAAAATTTTCTCTGGATTATTTACCTAAGGGAGTAAGTATTGAGTTATAGAGCATGCAGTTCTTTGCTAGATAATGCTAGTGGTTATATCAGTATATACTTTTACTAGCAGTTTATGAGTACTTCTTTTGATCTACACATTTATCAACACTTATTTAGTCAGACCAATTCTCCCCCACCCCCAAAAAAATCTGGTAATTGTGAAATGGTTTGTCATTTGTGGCTCTGATTTGTATTTTGTGATGATTAGGGAAGTTCAGCATCTTATGTTCATTAGCCTATCAGGATTCTTAGGTGAAATATTTTGGATATTCATCTTTTGTTGGTTAGTTAGATTGCAAATTTTTTCTCCTTGTTTTGGTTTGGTGTTTATTTTTTCTTCAGTCTCTGTGGTGCCTTTGGTGTAGCACTTCTCTGCCTTAGTCCACAGGAACCTTAATAAAAACAGCTGTTCTGAATGCTCAATAACCAGTTTGGACAGAGTTTTGGAACACAGTCCTTTTAGAAGTTTGGGGCTCCTTTTATAGGGGTGCCAGTGGAAAATGTGTGTGAAGACAGAGAGGCCTACTTTGGGATGTTTGAAAGATGGGAGTTTATGAAAAGAGTCTGAGGAACAATTAGGAAACAAAGGGCTTTCCTTAAGAGGTCCCCCCCCCCCATCATCTATTCAACTTTTCTAGCTCTACTCTTACTGTTTTCTTTCTTCTTTCATTCATATTTTCCCCTTCTTATATTCCTGCTGTTCGTTTTTTCCTCTTTATATATCTCTCCCTGTCCTTTTCTCCCTCTTTTTTTCTTTAATTCCAATTCTTGGTCACTTATCCTTTTAATCTTTACTAGTTGTTTCCTTAAAAAAAAAAACCCTTACCTCCACACAAATGACTATGATTGAGTTTGGTAAGGAGCCATGGGTACGTGGATGGCATGTATATATTAGGGGTTTTGTTACTGAGAATTCAGATAGAAGAGGAAAAGGAGATATCTTTCATGGCAGCCAGTTACAGTGCTCTGGGAAGAGCTCTAGTCGCCTTTTAGAATTGTGTGAAGCATAAGCTTTACTTTCTTTAGCATCTCATGAACTCTTCCTACTTTTATATGACCTAGAAAATACTATATTTATTATTAACAATTGGGTGAAAAATCCAATAAGAAGTTAATTCGATTGAAATTTTTTTATGAACTCACCAATTGTTTTACTACTATAAAAAAGATAGTTCTTTTGTTATGCCTTCGTAGCATTTTAGTTAAAATTATTTTAAAAGAAAATATGTAAATACTATCATAAATTCCATACTTCTTTGTCATGTAAGCTTTTAATCTATAACATAATCACCAAGGTGTTTAAATGACATAATATTTGCCTTTAAACGTTTTGCTATTATTTACAGTTGTGTTTTAAAGACTGTCTAGCATTGTATTTTTGTATGCTATAGTAAATAATGGTGGAAAACAAATTCAAATTGGTAGGTAATTGCTGTTTTATATTATGCAGTATTTGCAAAGATGGGAAGAGATGTTGTTTGGCTGTTAGTAGCTTAGAGAACATAGGAGCTCAGTGTGGCCTGAGTACCGAGTACACAAGGCCTGTCATAGCTCATATCAAAGGAGCACCGTCAGTCCTTCCAGTATTCCGTGAGGTTCTTTTTTAGTCTCAGAATAGAAATATTTGGCTTTCAACATTATTTAGATATTTTGTTTCAAGAAATTTGAAGCGCTTAATAAGATACTAAATCAAGATATCCAAAAATGAGTGAATATCTTACATTGACTTTACTCATAATCATCTAAAGTTTTTGTATATGTATGAAATTCACAAAACACTAGTTCTGGACCTCCTAGAATATCTACAAACATGAGCAGCAGCATTAGAAAAAATTAAGAAACATTTCAAAGCATTGAAAATAATTGAAATGCCTCATTCCCCCGTGTCAAATCATTAAGCCTGCCTTTCTTTCATTTATTTCCATTGGTTACGGTAGTTATGCTAATTATTAATGATAGAGAATTAGTGATTAGGGAATTAGCCCAGGCCTTTCCTTTGATTTAGTATGATAAAATTTGTGAGACTTATACCTCAAAATTACCTGCTTTCAGCATTATAGAGAAGACACTATCAGATGATAGAATTGGTTATCAAGTTGGAATTAACAAAGTAAACTCTTGAGACACTGATGACTGAGGCCCTGGAACATATATAAAATAATGGCTTTAGTGGTGTGTATGTGGATGGGTTAACAACTCTATTAAAATCTTAGTGTGAATAAGTTAAATTATGTTTTTAGAAAAACATAGTAAAATAGAAGTTAAAAGGGCTTCTTTTTTAATTAAAAATATTGGGGCAACATTGATTAATAAAATCAAATAAGTTTCAAGTGTACGCTTCAACAGTATGTCGTATATATACTGCATTGTGTGTTTGCCTCCCAAAGAAGGGCTTCTTGTACATTGCCTGATGTCCTGACTGCCTTTAACCTGCCATTTATTGTACAGCCAATAATTGGGCTTACCTGTCCTATAATACGTGAATTCTTCAGAATCGATCATACTTTAGTATAGATTTCAAGTTGATGTAAAATATCTTTTAATTAGCTTTATATATAGTGCTACACGTAAGCATTCATTCATTTTGCTTATGTATTCGTATTCATTGATCACCTTCTATATGCCAAGCACTGTCCGAGGCACTGATAATAGAATGTTGAATATGTTAGACCAGGCTCCTGCATGACTACAGTTTATAGTCTAATTAGAGACAAATAGCTGTTACAGTTGTGTGATAATTGAAGCTTATGAAAGGATTTCTCTTTGTATCTGCTTCCCACCTGACTAGAAATTTAACCAAAATTGAGAACTAGGAAGAATTTGGAAGATTTTCAACTTCTCCATTGGAAAATATGCAGTTTGTAAGAGTGTACTTGTTAACTTCATTTAACATCTTTTAACTCCTGCTTCCCTTCCCTCTTTGGTGTTTTCCAACTCATTCACAGCTTTTCTTTTGCAGCTTTCAAAATGCAAGGTTTAGTTTGGGTGCCCGTGCGTATAGGAATCCATACCAGATATAATAGATATTGAAAAAACACACTTGAGGTAGGTAAGCACCTTATGTCTCACAGGCAAAAAAATAGGGTCCAAAGTAATTGCATGGGCAGAAAGACAATGAGAATTCTGGTAAGAATGCAGACTAGTAGCCATGTAAACTGGTAAGTTCAGTTAGAATTCACAGGATTTGGGAATTAGACACTAAAATTTTTTACAGTAAGGACCAGAATTGATGCTCAGAGGCTGGATAACTGATACAGAATGAGCTTCAAGAATGATTTTGATACTGAGCCAACAAATATCTAAGGCTGATTCTCTATCCGTGATTCTTCCCTGAGTCAGAATTGCAATTGGACTAGTGGGGCAGTAAAATTTAGGTAGGCAGACTGAATGAGATTTGTAAATAAGTTCTCAAATTTCTAACATTTTACATACACAGGAGATCTTGGATTAAAGCCTCACTTTACCATTATGTTGCTGTGTATGTCTGAACATTCACTTTACCTCCCCAAAGTCCAATTTCTTCATCCATAAATTAATAAAAAATACATGCTCTTGAAGTTCCTTTGAGTTCTTTAATTCCTGAATTCTACAGAAGCCAAGACTTTAGCCTATTTTTTTTTTAAATCTTGCCCCTTTTTTGTCCACAGAAGCTACTTATTTTCCTTTAATAATAAAGGGACCAGGCTTGGTTTTAGTGAACTCTTAAGTGTTTTTATGCACAAAACAGAACATCAAAACACTTTATTTATAAGCAGATGTAATTGTATGGTTTTTCCAAGCATTATTAGGGTAATGTTTCTAAATGGGAAATCCTCTTGCTGCTTCTGGAACCATATGATCTAGGCCTTTTCCATAATATTTAAATTTAAGAGAGCCTTAAATAGGGGAGACATAAAGAAAGAAAGGAGTAGCTGTCCAAAGTCTTTTAATACCAGTAATCCTTGAAGATATATCTGTCTGAGCTTTCTAGAATCTATGCCCTGAGTTGCAAGGGTAGACTCTTGAGTCATTTTTGTGTGAAATGAAAAATAATTATGAGCTTCTGTAATTGAGTATTCATTGTAAGAACTATTTCTTAGAAATGGTTTTCTACTTACTGATAAATGTGTGTGACTTTGGGCAAATGATTTTACAAATTTAGATTTCTCATATGTAAAGCGAGAGAAATACTTATATCAATGCATTTATTTTTATTTTAAATTTGGCAAACACTTTAGTGGTGCTCACCAGGTGCCAAGCAATATTCTAAAAAATTTACAAATAATAACTCATTCCTTATAACTACCCTCTGAAGGGCAATACTATTTTATCCCTGGATTAAAAATAAAATACTAAGACAGAGAGGTTATGTCATTTGTACAAAGCCAAATAGCTAGCAAGTAGAACTGATTGCCTAACCTTAACTATTACTCTGTGCTACATCATGAGACTTAAAATGAGGAAACACTTGATAAAACACTTCACAGCTCAAAATAATGGTAATCATCTTTGTTTAATTGAATATTTGGATTATTAAATATTTGATTTAATCATGTCAGTAATAGTAAATGATATTAAATGAATATTAGTTAACAATAAATTTAATAACAAACATTAATAGTAATATTAAATATGCAATTAAAATTTGTAGCCAATTTTCAAAGAGCTAGGTTATTATAAAAACATACATATGACTTAGTTTTTCAGATGGTACCTCAGAATATTGCAATGCTTTAATCATAATTTTAATTTCAGTGGTTATTGTATAATGTAAATGTACAGTAGAAATATCCTATTGAATTAAAACAAACCACATGCAAGTCCAGAAAGTTGCTTTTAAGATTATTTATAGATTACTTGCCTTTTTTTATAGTAGAATGCTAAGGATTTTTAAGTATTATTTGTGCTAAAGTTTATTGTTGCTTAACAACAAAAATAAAGAATATTTTGGTATTTGAAGATAGTATTCTGTAAGTGAAAATATGTATAACTAATATCCATAAAATAATAGTGCACATACAAAATTGCTCTTTTGTTCATAGCCACACCCACTATTTTTTGTACTTGTCACAAAAGTCAAATTTACCTTTTATTCTTAAAGACTTCTCACAGTATATAAATCAAGTTACCCTAGAAATGAAGAAAACTGGATTCTGATTTGCAGCAGTATACAACTTTGAGCAAGAAAAGGTAGTCTTTGTACCTTATTTTCATCTTGAAGTAAGATAGATTAGGTTACATGATTTCTAAGATCCTTTTCTTACTCAAAACAGAAATACACAACTCATAACTGTGAGACTGGAATGTATAGGTTAGAAACCAAAAATAGTTTAATGTATGTAGAATTTAAGTCATTAGGAGAGATATGTCCTTGATATATTAAGAATGTTATTATAGAGAAATAGATGAGTTGGTAAGATGGTGCTGAGTTTTTCCTAAAACGATGGTTTATTTGCACTGATCTATTCTTTCCTTTTTCATGGTCATATTTGTTGTGATCAGTACCCCACATTTGGGAGAAGGTTGGCTGAAGTTATAGTACAGTCTGTCCAAGGAACAGAGTGAAACTCACCCATGTGGATGTGAGATTCATGACCTTAAGGTTGTGTGCCAGCACCATGAAGTAACCATTCATAGCCTAGATGGCTTACGTAAGTTCTGGGGAAGAGTACAAAGTAAGTGAAAGATCAGTGTGGAAATGAGTTAGGAAAGATCTCTTTTGTGGGAAAAAAAATTAGGGAGTCAGGAAAGCTCTTTAGAAGCTCAGATTTGGTGGAAAGGAGAGGAGGGATGCATGTTTATTAGCTAAAAAAAAGAACAAACAATTGCACAAGGTGGAAAATGAGCAGAGCATGGTATAGAGAACAATTTGGCTGGAACAGAGACCATGTAGGGAGTAGTAAAAGATGAGATGAGGAAGCAAAGGTGGAGCTAATCGAAACTTCGAAGGTCAAATGTTAAGGAGGGTCACCTCAGTGTATAATTCCAAGAGACAGCATTCACATCAGAATCTGGCAATGCTCTGTTTGGTGGCCCTGACCCTAATGCCAGGCTTAAGAGTTCACATTGGATTCAACAGCTAGGAGACTGTTGTAGAGCCTAACTAGGTAATTGTCTCAAAGTTAAAAAAAGAAGTGTTCAAATTAATTGCAAGACAAATTTAAAGACACAAATTAAGATTTAATGACTGGATTTCAGGACCATAAAGAAGGAAAATCTCCTGCTCCTGTCCACAGACTTATAAGAGAACTTCTTTTCATCTCATTTTGGGAATTGGAGAAAATTTTGTATGAGTGATGATATTGCAAATTTAATACTTATCTTGCTTTTATAGAAAGGGCTATTGTAAAATATAAGGGGCTATTAAGATAGGAAGGTACAATTTTGTATTTATCATCTATACTCTTCAGAATAATTGTCAATGTATGTCACATCTGTTCAATCATCCATCATCACCATCTACTGAAATTGCTATTGTCAAGGTCACCAATGACTTCCTCATTGTCCAATTCAGTGGTCATTTATTTATATTTTATTAAACCTCACCAGTGTTTGAGATCACACCCTTCTTGAAACATATCTTTTTCTTGTGACTTCCATGATACCATACTTAATAGCTCCTTTTGCTGATTCATCATCTACTAGATTGTCCCTTGTTGGAGTGACCCCAGGGTTCTGTCATGAGTTCCCTACATGTTCCTCTATGTAACTCTTGACCCTAAATACTCTCTGTATGCCCTGATTTACAAAACTATATCTCCTACCCTGCACAACTACAATAACCTCCTACCTAGTATACCTGCTTTCACTCTTTTTCCTTTTCTATTATCAACATAGCAGCCAGGATGATCATTTTAAAATGTAAATCAGGTTATATAATTTCTGAAGTCCTTGCACTATTTCAAAATCCTATATAATCTAGTCCCTGAACACTATTCTAACCTTCATCTCCTTCCACTTTCCCTCTCTCCACTGCCATTTCAGCCTCACTCACCTTCTTATAGTTCTAGGGACATTGCTCATTGCTCATTCATTCTCACCTTAGACCTCTGCTCAGAATGCTCTTTACCCTGATTTTTGAATGACTTGCTCCTCATTCAGATCTCAGCTTAAATGTTATACTTGATATAAAACATTCACATAATAACTCTCATATCACTCTTTTTACAATCATGGCTTTGCACTTAGCGCCATCTGATATTTTTCTTATTTATTTGTTTTTGCTTTTCTGTACCACCACTAGACTATAAGCTCCAAGTCTCAGTGTCTAGGAAAGTGCCTGGCACACAGTAGGTATATAATGTATATTTGTTGAATAAATCAAATCTTAATACCTACATATTGGTTATCTCAATTGAGAGTCTAATTCTTTGAGCATAACCTCTTCTGCTGATTCTTAACACCCATTCTCAAGTATATCTCATATTATCAGTATGAGATTCTAATTTTTTAAAAGGGTTATTTTTTAAAAGCAAGCAAGAAAGACAAAAAGAGAAAGCAAGTGAACGAGAAAGAGAAGTAAGAAAAAAGTTCTAAATTGCTAAGTTCCAATTTTTAACAATTTTTAACACTATACTCTTACCTATGTATGGCTTCACAAATTCCTATATTAAGCAACCAAACTATGACCTACTTATTAGGGGTTCTACAAAACAGTAACTCTAATTAATTAAAATATATAACATTAGGTAATGTTTTCATTTACATGTTATTTTTCAGTTTCTAGGCCTTATCATTTAATATCAGTCAGAATAATAATTTATTTAAAATTTATTTTGTCTTTGCTTTATAAGACTGGTAATATTTTGTTGTATATATATTTTTCTATGCATGTATACCCACGTGATCCCACAAACACAGGATCATATCATTTTTTCTTTTGAAAATTGTTTTCACTTACATTGTAGATTACTTGTCAAAAGTAGATGTATATTATTATTTTAGATATAATTCTACCACAATATAGTTAGCCAGTCCCATATTGTTGTACATATAGGTTTATTCCAAAATTTTAACTGGTATTAACATTTTAATGAATATCTTTGAAAATTCAGCTTGGTATGTATGCTTATTCTGTTATTTCCCTGGGATAAATTCATAAAAGGAGAATTTTAATTCATATTCCAGATTGTCTTCCAAAGGACATTGTTTTTAAAGAAACTTTCTTATTAGCAATCCCCCCGGTTGCTCTTATGCTTATCTTGCCATTTTATTCCATGTCATAAGTAGCGTGGAATCCTTCAACTACCTTGGCAGGCTTTGGAAGTAAACTGAACAGCAGATACAGCAGCCCAGTGATGAGTAACACTTCTTCCATTCCCTTTAGACAGAGCTTTGAAGCAGCTCTGCACTATCTTGGGTTTTGCTTTCAATCAAGGATACCAGCAATAAGTGTATATGGTTCAGAGGGACTACTGGCTAGGGCCTCCGAAGAAAGAGGTTAGTGGTCCTGGCCCCTCTCCCCGAGTTTTTTCTGAGCTACTTCTGAAGAACAGAAATTCATAGACTCTTGGTGGAATTCAAAGAACCCCTGTAAGTCTAATCCAGCCACCACTTATTGTCTAAATCCCTTCAAGGACACCCCTGGTAAGTATTTATTGGTCTGTCCTTGAATACCCCTAGTGATGAAGAATTGACTTCTCAAGTTAGTCCATTTTATTTATAGATTACTCTGTTTAAAAATTCCCTAATTACCAAATCGTTCACCTCTTTTGTTGGACAGAATAGATGGGAGCCTTTAAGAAAATGTCTAAACACCAGAGCCAGAAGATTTGCCACTACAAAAGCAGCCAGTCCATTTACGACTGTGGTGTAAGCACAATACCCAATGAGGTCGTTGAGGCAGTGGGACTCTAGAACTATGTTCTGATTGATTAACTCCCAATTTCCAATGATCTGTCCTTTATAGCCTGTGAAAATTTGTAACATCCTTTCTGTTTCCTTCAGTTGTGTTTTACATCAAATAATTTATCTCTTCTAAAATGTGTAACTAGTAGGTAAACCTAACAGTCCACATTTGTATAAATTTGAAACATTTTTTATTTTTGTAAAGATAAATTGTTTTTAGAGGCCCTAACATCATAACTTATTTCTGGAGTAAGCTATGTATCAAAATATCAAGTTATATCTATTGAATTTTCTTTAGCATGATAAATTTTTCAGTTCTATTCATATTCTTTACTATAGTAAACTCTACTCTCTGGTGTTTTATTATAAATTAGGGTCCTATTCCTGGAAACTAATTCTATGTCATAAATATTCTAAAATATATTACTAAAATATATATTGGATATATTATTTTCATTTATAATTTTACAAACATACATGAAAGTATGTAAAAGCAAAATTTGTAGCCATAATGAAAGAAAGCATATATGGTTAAGTATATTCTGGAGCCAGACTCTGTAGGTTCAAATTCCAAATTTGATACTTAGCTGGGTGGTCTCACACAGGTTAGTTAATCTCTCGGTGCTTCAGTTATCTGTAGAATGGTGGTAATAGTCCCCACCTTCAAGAGCTGTTCTGAAGATTGAATGAGTTAATGTATAGAAAGTACTTAAAACTGCAAATGCCTTGACAATATACTAAGTGTAGCTTTTATTTTATGCTTCACAAATGGTCATTTTAGGGAAACTTTTCTGAATGGTCTTAAAATACCAACTCAGTAAAGTTGGCTTTCAAGGCTCCAACTTTTCCTGATACAACTTCTTGAGTCTAGAAATAAGCATTCTTCATCATAACTTTCAAGGCTGTTCACAATCTGGCTCCAGTTCTGCCTTTTCCACATTTTCTTTATACAAATTGTCCTCTCAAGTTGCATTTTCTCTCTCATGGTTCTGCTCAACACTACCTCTTTTGCAAAATTTACCACTATTATACAAACTTTTTTGGAATTTATTAAATGCTGTAGTGTTCTATTTGTTTTTAATATCATCTCTGATACTTTTGAGACTGGGAGCTATGTGCAGTATAACTCTGTGTACCCCGTGACTTAATACAGTATAGTAGGTACTTAAAATGTGTTGCTTAATTGGATTGCATGACAAATTGAATTTTGTACATATGTAAAAGTACATGTGCATGTGTAAAAGTACATGTGCATGCATGTGCAGCCTGTGTAGCAGGTTAATAATTTTGAAAGGTAACTGTGTTTAAAAAATTAGAGCACTTGTGAGAAATTTTAAAATTACTTCGAGTGAAAATATCTGCGGGTTAGATTGTTTGGAACTGCGTAGTACCCCCAAAAATATCACACTTCATATATTTGAGCAATATGAGTATGCATCTCCTGTTGGGTAATCATAGCATTTCTCCCTCTGCAGCTATCATTACTATATTGGAAAGACACAGAAGGACCCCATGCCTGTGAATGTCCATATCACAGAATTAGGGCAGGTTAAGGAAGGGAAGAGAGAGAAAAAGGGAGAAACATGCATTTGGAGCTGTATCTTTTTCTAATATTTAATAATAGTAATAAAACATCTTAGCTAAAAAATATGACATAAAACATTTTAACCTTTTGCTATTGGTGAAGTTTACTGTAGTTGACTTCCAAAAACATATAATTATCTATAGGATTAAAGTATTCCTAAATCTTAGGTATTTTAACTGAAGTTTACATCAAAACAATTTTATGCCATAATTTTAATCAGCTTTGTTTAATTTTGAAATATCTATCATCTCCTGACTGTGTATTTTGTGAATCAAGAGTTTACTGCATTTTAATTGCCTCATTTTTATTCTCTTTTCACTCTTGGTTAGTGAATATACTTGAATGTAGAATGTGACAGTAGTTATTTTAGGCATAAAAGATGAGTTCTTATGAAGAGTACATTAAAGCGAAGGCTCCTCTTTCTCTTTTTTAATACTAGATACTTTAGATGAATATTTTGAATACGATGCAGAGGAATTCTTGGTCTCTTTGGCCTTGTTAATAACAGAAGGACGAACACCTGAATGTTCCGTGAAAGGTCGCTCAGAAAGTTTCCATTGCCCTCCAGCACAGTCCTGTTCCCCAGGAACTACCAAACATGAATGCAGTGACAAGCTGGCCCAGGTAAGAACCATGTGTCGAAAGCTTTTTATTTTATTTTTTTAAACCTATATAAACTACATAAATTCTGTCATTGCCTTTGTTACATCACGATTATAATGTTTACATTTAAATATAAAATTAGTTAACAACCATAAAGAAAAATTCCTAAGCCTGGACCATAGTCAGTAACCTTGGTTTTAAAGGCACAGTAGGTAGCTTCGCTAATCAGCAGGCATGTGGGCAGCCAATTTCTTACCTGCTTTCTTACTCACCAGATTTAAGATGTTTGCTACTGTAATTCAGTTTTGTTTTTTTTTTTTAAGAGTTTCAGCCCTGGCTCATCAACTTTATGTTCTTATTTATTTAGTGGATTGATTATTTCCCCATATGAAGCAATTTCCCATTTATATATTTTTTAATGGAAGGATACTTTTTGCTATCATATTAATGTTTTTGTATAATACTGTTAAAATATTTATTTTGGTAATTAGTAAGTATATAACTTTCTGTAAGGATATTTCTTTCAGTTAGTTTCTTAAATGTAGTCCAAAATTTAAACTTTTAAAATCTTATACGTTTTCAGCATTTAATGAAAATGAGTTTTTAATATTTTGGTGTTCACTTAGAATGAATCTCCTCTGTAATGATGAGTAATTAACAAACTAGGCAAAGCTGGGCCATCTCGAGGCCTGTCAAACACTATGTATGGCAGTTCTTTTCCTACATGATAAAGCAGAGATATCCGCCCCCAAAAAAAATTTTTGCATCATAAATGTTGTTCAGTACTAATCCTTGCATTCTAGAGCTCACTAGTGTTAATTCATTAGTTATGAGGAAACCTAAACAGACAAGTCTAAGCAAGTTCTACAATTGATGGCTTATTTCTCAAACAGATGTATACTTAACAATTGTAATTTTCAAATTTAAATATAAAATTGTGTGGGTTATAAAGCATTTCGCTTTATTTATTTTTCCCAAAGTGTCGCCAAGCCCAACGAACCAGGTCTGAGGTTGCATTGTTATGGAAGAATAACCTTCCAATCATGGTGGAAGTGATGCTACTGCCAGACTGTTGCTACAGCGACGATGGGCCCACCACAGAAGGAATTGATCTAAATGATCCTGCAATTAAGCAAGATGCATTATTATTAGAAAGATGGATATTAGAGCCAGTTCCTCGACAGTAAGTTGTGGAACCCAGTTTGAAGTTGTTCTTGGTAAATCATGTTGCCACTGCTTTCTATACATTATTTTAATAATATACCTTTATCTTTGAATCCCTCTATTTATGTAGTAAAATTTAGATATTTAGTTCTTATGTGACTTCAAGTGGCACCAGTAAATTCATTTCTTTACTCTTGAAAGCACACATCCTCAGTGATATGTTTATTTCAGTTTCTGTTTTTCTCAAATTCATTCATTTTGTACTTGCTAACATTTAGATGATTTTTTTTACTTCTCAGGAGTGGCGATCGATTTATTGAAGAGAAGACTCTTCTATTGGCTGTCCGCTCATTTGTGTTCTTTTCTCAATTAAGTGCTTGGCTGAGTGTTTCTCATGGTGCTATTCCACGAAATATTCTTTACAGGTATGTGTAGGGCCAAAAAGGATACAGTGTGTATTCAACTACATTGGTTAGCTACCGAATGATATTTTGCCTTTTAAGTATTTTATTCCTTCATTTCTAAATATAAGTGGGTAAAATTTACTGACTTTCTTTTCTCAAAACAAATTAGAGAAATGTAGATATGAATAGTGTAAATTTTGTTTCTTGGGTTAAATTTGGTATGGAATAGTTTTCAGAGAACTTTTAAACTTTAGAGAACCAACAGTGAACTAACTTAGTGCTGCTATTATAAATAAAATGGAAAAACTTTCTGGGCTGCTGAATTTCCGTAATGGTAGCCTTACTTACTTTTTGGCATTTCAAACACTATAAACATTCAGGCTACTAAACAACTCTTTAATTGTCTCTTTAGGCAGGTGGCCATGAGATAGAGAGTACCTCTTAATCACCTTACACAATAGAACTAACTGAATCCATTTATTTAGTGGTAACTATGAAGTCCTTTTTTTGTTTTGACAAATAATTTTAAATTATAATTTTCTTCAGCTTTAATGCTTAAGTTCTTTGGTGTTCTTTAAAAGATCATCTCTATTCCATACATAATCTACCACACTTCTTGTGTTGATTTTATCAGAATGACATGCATGCTTAAGTAGCTAAAAGTAAAACCTCAATAGTAATTAATGTAAACAAAGATAAGTAGATGGCTGTTTAAAATGTTCAAATAATATATACTAACAGTATATATTTTATAACCTGTTGATTTTATATTTTTCTGTGTGATTCCAGAATCAGTGCTGCTGATGTAGACCTACAGTGGAATTTTTCACAGATTCCAATTGAACATGTGTTTCCTGTTCCCAATGTTTCTCACAATGTGGCCTTGAAAGTCAGCGTTCAGTCCTTGCCCAGACAATCGAATTACCCGGTTTTGACCTGTAGTATTCACACTAATATTGGCCTGTATGAGAAAAGAATTCAAGAACGTGAACTTAAAGCCCATCAGCACCGCAATTCTAATGAAGTAGAACAATGTAGTACCAATAGTTCACAGCGTCTGTGTAGCAAACAAACTTGGACCATAGCACCTGAAAGTGTATTACATGCAAAAAATGGCACAACTCCAGAATATACCGCAGCTGTCAAAAATGGCAAACTATATCCAGGCACTGGCAGTAAATCTGACTGTGGAACATGTCAAGCCAACATTCTGGGTTTCCGTAGTATAGGAGATAAAAAGTCGCAAGAAACACCAGTGAGAACTATAAAATCACTTTCAGTGATTGATTCCAGTGTCTCTAGCCGCCAGAGTTCCTGGCAGTCAGTTGGTGAGACTAATCCCTTAATAGGCTCTTTAATTCAGGAGCGACAAGATGTTATTGCAAGAATTGCTCAGCATTTGATTCATTGTGATCCAAGCAGTTCACATGTTTCTGGGCATGCATTTGATACGCAAGAATCTAGTTCACGTAATTCTAAACTTTTCCGTGTTTCACAAGAAAATGAAAACATGAGAAAATATAAAGAAACTTTCTCCATTTCTTTTGGTAGTCCAGAGCTTACCTCTTCGGAAGACGCCAGTGAAGGGAAAATTCGAGCAAAACCAGAAAGTCCTCGAAGTGAAACTTGCATTTCTAATGGTCTTTATTCTCGTCAGTCTGTTGGTGAGACTAATCCTTTAATAGGCTCTTTACTCCAGGAGCGGCAAGATGTTATTGCAAGGATTGCTCAACACTTGGAGCATATTGACCCAACAGTATCACATATGCCCCGGCAGTCATTCAACCTGTGTGACTCCAGTTCAGTTCCTTCTAAAGTGTTTAGGAATTCATATGAAGACAAAAATTTGTTGAAGAAAAACAAGAGTGATGCCTCTGTTTCCATTTCTAATACAAAATTTTCCTTGTTAGAAGACTGCAATGAAGGGGAAAACTTAATACCTACCAAATCTTTTAGTTCTTTTAAATGCAATAGTAAAGTCAAGTACTCTTTAAAACCTCAAATAAGAAGACATCTGTATCAGGACAGTCCTAGCAAAGTCATCCAAAGTACACTTCAAGGAACACAGAACAAAGCCACTAGTTTATTGGCTCCCTCAAATATGTCTCATTGCAAAGAAAATAACTTAGATTTGGCAATCAGATTGGAAAATACACTTTCTGAGTGTCAATTTAAGGAGCAAGAAATTAGCAATGGAATTGATAAACGGTATTCAAATTACAGCAGTATTGACAAACAAATTTGCACAAATAAGCATAAGGAAAAAATAATAAAGAATGAAAATTGTAATCCAGAATTTTTAAACAATCACCAATTTGATAATTCAAAAAAAAAAGACTCAAAAGTTACTATGTTGGAAATATCTGGATATCTGAACAAATATGAAAACAAGTGCTCAAATAAAGACTCGAAAAGGCCTACAACACGTGAGCAAAATATGCAACTTAATAGTATAGAAAATTATCTCGATAAAGATAATGAAGACTTCAAATGCAAAAAGTCAGACCAGTTGAAAAAGGAACAGGATAAGAAAGAAGATCCAATTGATGAAAAATCTCAAAACCGTTCTCAGAGGAAGAGTGTAAAAGATTGTTTGTCTACATGTGAACGACTGAAAAATACAGAGGTATTGGTAGGTAATATCTAATATTTCAAATGTAATTCTAAAACATCTGTTATGGTTTGAATTATGTTTCTAGGAGATCTAGATATAAAGACCCTGAGTGCCCGGAACACAGTCTGATATAATAAACCTGCTACAGAACTAATATTAACATCCTTGCAAATAACTCACTTAAGAGCAGGTACTAGGTGAATTCTTCCTGTTGCCCTTTTTTATTTCAATAATATTGACAATTGATGGAGTGTACCTAGGAGTTAGAAATAAAGCTTATTTTAACGTATTGTTTATTAGTTGCTCTGGCAGTGTGCCACACATCGGCAGTGTGCTCATTATTTTATGCCACTGCTTAGCCAAATATTTCAGGAATATCTGTACTGAAATCACTAGGCTGTTGGTCAGAATTCCTGGGTTCCAGTCCTAACTTCACAATTAGGTCCTTGAGTGACACTGAATAAGTCACATAAGTTCTAAAAACCTCAGTCTCCTCAATTTAAAAATAATAATAAATCTCTTTTGCCTATCTTGGAGTTGTGGTGACAATCAAATAATAGATTTTAAAATATTTTGTAAACCTTTAATGTATTATATAAATAAAAGATACTTTATTTCTACTTTATTTGACTTTCTACCAAACCACTTTTTAATTTAGAAAATTACTATTAGGCTCAAATTGTCTTCATTTCTCTAGGTAGTATTACAAATTTATATCTCAATTATAAAGAAAACTACTACTTAACTACCTTAATTCAAATCTGAATGTCCTTGCTTTATCACTCAGATTAATTTTGCTGGACATTAGTTTTAAAATTGTACTTTATTTCCAATTACATTTTTTAACAGAAAGTCTCATCTCTTTAACATATGGGTTTAATCAAATGGTAGTTTCTAATTTCTTAAAACTATAATTGTTGTGAAAAAAACAATTTGGCCTACCCTGGCTTAAACACTATCAGCTTTTCATGATCCCTTCCTGTACACAATAGGGAGGCTTAATTTGGCCATGACATTTTTCAAGCCATTAAATTTCATTTTTTCATGCACATTTTTTCATACAGCATTTAGTATATACCCAGGCAGTCTTCTGAATATTTTATATACACGTTGGCTTACTTAATCCTTCTACTACACTGTGAGATATTAGGTTCTATTATTAATTCCAGTTTACAAATAAGAGCCCTAGGCTTGGAGAGGAACTTGCCAAGGTTATGCTAGTAAATGGTAGAGCCAGAACCCAAATTATTTTTTTAAGATTTTTATTCATTTTTTTTGAATTTCTGACTCTTTGGCATAAATTTGTCTAAACTCGTAAGAATTAGCCTATTTCCTGTATCACTTCAAAAACATGGTACTGTGACTGCATGAGATATATTTTTAAATTCATGTTTACTATATTTCTGTATCATGCCCCACCCAAATTATATCCTCAGAGAATGCCTCTTAATATGGACAGTTTTCTATTTTAGAATATTATGCTTTTTCTACCTGTAAGATTTTTTTTTGCAAATTGAAAGAATAAAATATTAGCTTACTAGATGCTAGATTGATTATTGATAGATATGATAAAGTATTTGAACATACTTTCTTTGGTATTGATGCTTTCACTAGAACATATTTTTATGTTCTATTAAGTATGTTTCTAAAGAATTCATTTTCTTTAGAATATTTGAGTTTATTAGGCAACTTAGAAAAAACTGTTAATGTTTTCTGATTAAAGTGTGTATATATGTATAAATATAGATATATATATCATTAGCTTTACCACCATGTAATACCTCAGTACATATTAGAAATGAGTCTAAGACCAAAAAGTTATTACTATTAAAATCTAATTTTTTTCCTAGCAGAGGACTATGCCATTGAAACATTCAAGTGTCTGGCGAAAACATAATTTTCATTCTTTGGATGGAACCTCAACAAGAGCCTTTCATCCTCGAACTGGATTGCCTCTTCTTTCAAGTCCTGTAAGTAGTTTTCTCTGATCTCATGTTTAGAACTTGCAGATATCTAAAATGTCTACAAATCATTTATCAGCATCATTCTGGTATAAAAACACTACAGACTTCTATCCAATATGTTGGACTGAGTAGATACAGGAAGACCCCCTTCTCCTTCCTAAACACAGATACCTGGGGTAAAATATGACAAAACTTGTAAATATACATAGTGTAAGAGCAAGAAAGATAAATCTATGAATACTAACTTGGGCAAATTATGGCCCTCCAGGCTATCTAAACCTAAGATAGTACTAGGGTTTAATGCCCCTGTTGGGATAGGAGTCAAAACTCCAAGTCTGCACCAGTCATAGCTGGGATCTAAAACCAAACTCATCATAAAACTAGGGTGGATTGCCCTTCCAGAGATGGGAAAGGAGGGAAAATGTTACCTATTAAGGGGTGCAACAGGGAGGTATATAGTGGATGGGAAAAGAAGCCCCCAAAAGAATTGTGACCTAAACCTAAGCCACTCATGGAAAGGGTTCTGAATTTGTGCCGTTGATGAGTTTCAGAAACATCTAGCTATAAAATAACCATAAAACTAAATTGGAACTTGTGAAATCCATTGAGTCTCATCAAAGGGAATGTGAAACTGTCCACATCTATAATGAAGGATTTGTTTTCATGGAAAATAACTCCTGCTGAAGATGATTTGGGAGGGAAAAAAATTACAAAGTACCTTAAAAGAATCAGCAGGAGCAAGAAGTGCAAGATTCACATTTAGGGATCCTGTTATCAGAGTAAACTGAAAAAGAATAAAAAACAATTCTGTTTAAAATGTTCCAAGAGATTAATGAAAGTAAAGACAGAGGGTTGAGATGAAGAATCATATGGATTTGGAAGAAATAAATAGATGTTCTACATGTAAAAATATTACAATTGAAGAGTATACACACATGTACATACACATACAGATGGATTAAACAGTGGACTAGAATAAGCTGGATAGATTTAGTGACCGGATTAGACAGATATTAGGAAAGCACCTAGAATGAGGTACAGTGAGGAAGAGGGATGGTAAAATATGAAAGAGCCATGGACAATAAAATGAGATGATCAATATAAGTCCAGTAGAAATTCCGAAAGGAGGACTAGATGGAATAAGGAAAATGCAATATTAGAAGAAATGAAGGTAAAGACCTTTCCAAAACTGAAGATTGATAGTTTAGATTGAAAATTTCACATTAAGTGCTGACTCCAAAAAAAATCACATGGTACACTTATACAACTCTCAAAAATATTGAGGTTGTTTAGACTTTCAGTGTCATGTTTTTGTCACCAATTAGACTAATCACTCAGGTACTTACGTAATATTAATTCTAGAAACAAATCTGTCTAACTGGCATGTCGTATATGATTTTACCTTTAATTTACACTCGGGTCTTTCACTTTTAGGATACTTAGAGCTAGATAGTAGTTTGTCTTAAATGTAATCTGGTATGCAATGGTGCCTCTAAATCCCTAGTGCAATAATTTTCAAACCTATTGTCTTGGAAGCCCCAGGGTTCATAAAATGTGCAGGTTAGTGGAGATGAACAAAGGAGCAACACAGGACCCCAGGCTCACATAACCATTAAATCTTTTTTTTCTTTTTATGTTAAAGCTATAAATCTTATTTCCATTCCATCCCCGCCACCCCACCCCGCCCCGAAATACAGAAGTATATAAAGTAAAAAAGTCTTATTATATATTGGGATTCCATGTTTGCTTTTAGAAAAAATTGGTTCTACTTCTTAAAAAAAATCAAAAACTAGTAAAAGTGCCTTTATTAATCATCTGTTTTTTCCATACTAGTTAATAAAATAAAAATACTATGTAATAACAAGCCTTATTTTAAGTAAGCTATTACAGGAGAAGATTATTATTTTTAAGATATGCTTAGCTTTCATTTAATAAGTATTCTATCAACTCAAGAAAAAAATTAATAGCCTTTACAAATATCACAAATGATTATTTTGACCTTAGGTTCCTCAAAGAAAGACACAATCAGGTTGCTTTGATCTGGATTCTTCATTACTGCATCTGAAAAGCTTAGCATCTAGAAGGTATTTATCTTAATATTTGTTTGTGTATATGATATAAACAGTATTACACAAAATTCTGAACTTTCACAATAAATAATGTTGGCTCTAAAAATAAAAAATTTAACAGGAATCTTATTTTCTAGTTAGCTATCATTTTCGATGTGATTTCACAGATACACATAGTTATTAAGGATGAGTCAGGGAGAAAATTAAAAGTAGATGCTATATATTGGTCATCATAATAAACACTTACATTGGTTTTAACGTTTAAGTGGGTTTGTATATTTCTGGTCATTCACATCCTCTTTTGCCTTACACTGCTTTTTAGAAAAACGTTGGCAATTAGTCCCTGTTGACATATAATATTCTCATATTTATTCACATATGTTGCCCTTGTATTCTCATTTTTAACTGAAAATGAAAATTGATATAAAACACTACATTATTATATATTTCCAGTAGATGCCATTATGTGATGTGTTATAAATTCCACCTTGAAACTTTCTAGGATGTTATGGATGTTCTTTATTAAATATTATAATAATGATTATAAAATCTAATCTGGAATTTTAAACAATATTTCATATCTTAAAATTTGGTTAGGTTAATTTTTATCATGGTAGTTTCAGTAAAATTGATTGGATTATCTTAATTTAACAGTGAAAAAGTTAATTAGAAAATATTTTGGTTAATATGTCCATTTCTGACTTTTTTTTATTAGTCATCGGCCATGTTTGAAAATTGAAGATGATCCAGATATTCATGAAAAACCATTTCTGAGTTCTAGCGCTCCACCTATAACAAGTCTTAGTCTCCTAGGAAATTTTGAGGTAATGTTTTTTGAAACTATTTTAAGAGTTGCAGTTTCTTAAACTAGATCCAGAGGATAATTTATGTCATTTGCTTATGGAAAGGAAATAAAAAATTGGATTGTATTTTTCCAAAGCCTTGAAATCACCTTCTTTCCTTTTTCTTTTCACCAGAAGTGAAGTTGGGAGAATTGTTGACAGTGACATCTTAGAATTGGGTAGTTTGTAGAGGAGACAGAGGACTTAGATAAAATCACATTGGATGGAGGTACCTATTATTACTCTAGCCAGAGGACAAACTTGACTCATTTTCTTACCTGGTAAAATTGGCCTTGAAGGATGTTGGTGTGCTGATGGCAGTCCCTTCATGATCAAGGAGGTTGATTTTTATATCATATGGTTTCTTATACTGTATTTACAGTTTCTCCGTAAATCTCAATCTATTCTAAAATAAAAATATAATTTAAAAAGTCAAATGGTTAAAGGTCTTTGATACATGTGCTCCTTTATTTAATAATGAATATAATACACTTGATCGTGTATTATTATGGGTTTAGCTGTCATTAATTAGAAAACAACCTTAAACATGAACCTGCTAATGACATTTTAAAAGTGATTTTAATTGATGAGGTAGGTTTTTTTAATGGAAAAATAACTTAAAATTTATATTTTTAACTTAAATAGCTTTACCAGAGTTGTGGTGTTTGATATATTAACAGTATATTTTATTTAAGTCAACATTTTAATATTGAGGCTGTCTTTTAAAGTTTAGTGGAAATAAAAAGAAAATATATGTTATGGTAAGTAGACCTTTTTTTTTTATGTCTCTGTCAAGGTATCAGTTCAGAGATGTTGAATTCTTTGTTCTTTGTCATTTAAAATTACATAAGGCCCTTGTGAGGTTCAGGTCCTCTGAAACCTTTTTATTACAAGAACATTTATGAAGGGAAAAAGAGCTTTGATATCGGAAAGCTTTATGAAAGGGAAGTTGGTTAAAGATCAGTACACTTATTTTCATAAGATTCTATTTGTGCAGATATGCACACATTTTCATGTGACTTCTTAAATAGAAAAATTACGTGACTTAAGAGAAGTTCAGAGACTGTCCAACACATAGGTCCTCTTTAATTTATAATGAATTTGATGCTTTCTCCGGTAAATCATAGGAGATATTCTACTTTGTGAATTTGACTCTCTATGGCAATCTAAAAAGGGTAGTAGGGGGATGGATGAATTACTAAACTGACACATTGGTTTTGTTTCATGAACCAGGGCAAAGCCTTACCCTTCAAGGTTGTTGAGGGAAATCAGTATTTTTTGCTATGATTTGTGGGGCTGTAGGTAGAGTCTAGAGAGAAACACATGGACCTAGAGCAACACCCTCTATAAATAGAAGGCTGTCTTTTTTATTTTTGAAGCTAATTTTTTTTTCTTGCTATTAGAGTTTTCCATTCCAAAAATTTAATTCTCATCCTTTTCATTTATCTGTCTTGTGATTCTCTTCTGTCAGTTCAATCCAGCACAATACTGACAGCCGTTTGAAATGGGTTATTTTTCCTACATGAGGTAATCCCATTAATTTTTATCACTATAAAATTGCTTGCACTTTCTAAAATTTTATTTAAGTAGACGCATTCAGTATTTACTCTTTTTTTGGAGTCAGGGGCTTCTTTCACTCATTCATATTATTTTGAAATTATCTGTATTGTCCTGTATATCAAGAATTCAGTTTTGAGGGGTTTCGGGGGGAGTTTTTTGCTATTACTCTTATTATTGCTGTTATGTGGCAATAAACATATGTTTATTAAACCACCTGATTCTAGACATTTAGGTCTTTTTAAGTTTGGGGCTATTACAAATAACACTCCTATGAATATCCATGTATGAGTTTTTGTATGGACATAAGTTTTCATTTTGGTCTGGTAACTACCTAGGATTGTAATGTCTGGGTAGTATGATAGGTGTATGTTTAACTTTTTAAGAAACTGCCCAACTATTTTTCAAAGTAGTTATACCATTTTTAATTCCTACCAGCAATGTATAAGAGTTCTAGTTCCTCCACATCATTGCCAATGTTTGCAATAGTCAGCCTTTTTAATTTTAGCCATTCTAGTAGGAGTGTAGTGCTATCATACTGTGGTTTGAATTTGTACTTCCCTATGACTGATACTTTTGGAGCCTCCTTTCTGTGCTTTATCATATGTTTTCCAAATATTTTCTGTAAGTCTAAGGCTGATTTACATCTCTGCAACAGTCTTTTAAAGAGCAAAATATTTTAATTTTGTTCATGTCCAATTTATTATTTTCTTTTATGGATCTTGATTTTGATGCTGTATCTAAAAAAATTTTTGCCTAGCCCAGGGCTTCTCAACCTTAGCACTGTTGGTATTTGAGCCAGATAATTCTCTTATGGGATCTGTTTCAAGCATTGTTAGACGTTTAGCAGAATCTTTGGCCTCTACCCACTAGATTCCAATAGCACTCCCCTCCTTACCCCAATTGTAGCAACCAAAGATATCTCTTAACATTGACATGTGTCCACTGGTTGAGAACCACTGACCTAATCCAAGGTCACAAAATTTTTCTTCTATGTTTTTCTTCTTTAAGTTCTATTATTTTAGCTCATACATTTATATCTGTGATCTATTGTGAGTTAATTTTTATATATGATATGAAGTATGTGGTCAAGGTTCATTTTTATGAAAATGATTGTCCATTTATTCTAGTTTTGAAATCAGGTATTGTGAGTCCTCTAATGTGGCATTCTATCTCAAAATGGCTTTAACAGTTTTTTTCCTTCTTCATATAAATTTTAGAATTGGCTTATCTATTTCTACAAAACAGCCAACTGGATTTGATTTGGAAAATTGACATCTTAAGAATATTAAATCTTTTGATACATAAACATAGTATATCTCTACATTTATTTAGCTATTTGATTTTTTATCAGTGTTTTATAGTTTCTTAGACATATTTTTATAGATTTATATGTAAGTATTTCATGTTTTCTGGTGATAATTGTAAATTATCAAACTAAAAGTTTTAAATTCCAATTATTTATTGCTATATATTAAAATATAAGTGATTTTATATGTGTGTGTGTTGTGTGTGTATATATATAATATACACGTGTGTATATATACACATCTACATATATATAATCACCTATGACCTTACTCAACTTATTTATTACTTTTATTGATTCTTTTTAGATTCTTTGGGGTTATTTAGATAGATGCTCATATTATCTACAAATAGGGACAGTTTTATTTCTTACTTTGTTATCTGTATGTCTTTTATTTCCTTGTTGTTTTGCACTGAGTAGGGCCTAGAATCCATGTTAGCATATTAATTTAAAGTCACAAAATTCTAAATCAAGTTAAAGACTAATATGGGTCATTGGCCTTTTCTGTAAGCATTCTAATACGTGAATTTTCCTACAAACATTGTATACATCTTTAGAATATTTTTCTTAAACACTTATTGAGTACTATTATGTGTTGTCATGTATGCTAAGAATATAAAGCTAAATAGTAAGCTTTCTGTCTTGGAGAAGTTTATAGTCTACTAGAAAAGATAGTTATATAAATAACTTATAAACCCAAGTGATTAGCACTGTAATAGAAGTTTCTTCAGTCTTCATATGTCCACTCTCTGCTAAAGGGATGTGGGAAAGCTTTACTAAGGAACTGTCACTTGAGCTTGGTTATAAAAGATGAGTAGGAATTTGCCAAGTAATTTGTGCGGGGAGTGGCAAAGTATTCTAAACAGAGGGAACCACATGCACAAAGGCACATGTGCAAAGTAGTGATATAGCATGGTGGTACTGGAAAGCATCAACTGAAACTGGAGCATGAGACTCTGCAAGTGGGAAGAGATGATGCAAGAAAGGTACAAGGGGCTTAATGCCATGCTATGAAGATCTGACTTCATCCCATAGATACCAGTTTTTAACCTGGTGAATGACATAAGACTTTAAAAAAAAAAAAGATAAAAAAACTCTAATACAGATGATACACTAGAGATAGAAAGACTACTTAGAAGACGTTGCATTTGTTTGAAGAAGAGGTTATGAAGGTCTGAGCAAGGTTAATGGTGGTTGGGGAGAGAGCAGAGGCCAGGAGACTGAGACGTCAAATCACCAGGCTACGGATTGGATTGATTTGCAGGGCAGGAAGGAGATAGAGAAGGTTGTTGTAACATGGGTCTCTCAGTCTTTTTGACCAGGGGACTTCAGAATTGCTAATTTGCTGTTTTACATTTAGAGCACACAGACTATTAGACTCATAAGGGCTTGCAGAGTTCCTTTTCAAAGAATTACCGAATCAAAGAAATGCTACTCATGTGATATATGCATATATGTGCTGATATAAGTATATAAAAGAGAGGTTTGTGAAAGGTTTAAAATGTTTCTGGAAACATTTACATACCTGGAAAGGTAAACATTAAATTGTTAACAGTGGTTATCTCAGCCAGTGAGCTTGGGGATAGATGGATAAGGATCTTCTCTTTTGTTTGTATTTCTTTAAAGTGTTTTTTTCTAATGAGCATTTACTGTTTTGTAAATTAGACAATAAAATATATGTCATATATAACAGTTATTTCTTGGTTAAAGTTATAAGTGCATGGCTTTCTCTTTTGATAGAACTTCTGTATATGACCTGCTAACAAATTGTCAAGTGTTTCTCTGTAGCTAGCACCATGAAAAGGCTGTGCGAGGGATGAGAAAAATTTCTGATATTATACCTGCTCTAGAGTATATTTTTATTTACAGAGATAAGAATAACATTAAACAATTAGGTCTAACTAATGGTGAAGTTCAAGAATAGTTCAGCATGGATCAGAATAGTGAGAGGTGGCCAAACTCTGTAGGATGGTAGAAGACTGATGCCCCAGGGAGGAGTTGATTTCAGGTCAGATGAATATCTGAAATGAGGGCATGGCAATGCAATGGTAGCAACCGTTTTCCAGTGCCAGAAGGCATAGGAATGAATTTCTTTAAATAGAAAAGAAAATGAATGGGTTAACTTGTTATATTTATTTCTTAAAAATTATTTTGTCTTTCAGGAATCTGTCTTGAACTACCGTTTAGATCCTCTCGGCATTGTCGATGGTTTTACTGCCGAGGTAGGGGCAAGTGGTATTTTTTGCCCCACACATTTGATTCTTCCAGTTGAAGTGTCATTCTACAGTGTTTCAGATGATAATGCTCCCTCTCCTTATATGGCAAGTATTTTCAAAATTATCTTTTTCTGCCAAAACCAACCAGCTTAATGACAAATGTCTTTAAGATTTGAGATTGAGGATTTCTTTGGTGCAATGTTTGAAAGTATAAAGCATTTCCTAAGAGAAAATTGAAGGCTGAATAGAAACTAGTATACCAAAAGAGCACCTCACAACTTCTTTCTGAGCTATCATTAACAGTAGATACCTTCTTTTGCATTTGACGATGGTGCTGAAAATTTATTTTATGTAATTTGAAAATGACAAAATTTAATTAGTGACACTATAATTCTGTATCTTGCTGAGTTCACACAAATTCTCGCACCCAAGTATTAACCAGGCCAAACCCTGCTTAACTTCCAAGATCACACGGGATCAGGTGCATTCATGGTGGTATGGCCGTAGACTCACACAAATTTTCAAGTGCTTACAGTGCACTCTAGACCCACAAGGGTTGCCCTCACATGTGATCCTCATCTCAAATAGAGTTTATGTAAAGATTTGATAACCTAAGGCCTCTGTAGGCCCTTTCACCCCCTTTTTTCTTGTTTGGTTTATCTTCCGACCATTTTTTCTCAATCCTAGGGTTCTTTAGAATATTCGTTATTTCTGACTCTATGCTAATGTTGTAGTGTAGAGTAAGATAGCTAAGGGGAATTAGAGCACAGTTTTGAGCCTTATGATCCTATGACTTGATCTTTCCCATTTTTTATTCCAGTAGATTGAGCATAAAATAAGCTTTCAACTGCTCACTGATACTGAGTCCCAGAATATGATTAGTATCAGCCCTTTTGCAAAAGACAAAGAGGGAGAAGTGGCTAGCAATACAAGTATATAAAAAGTTTACAGAGACAGTGTCCAATATGGAGTCAGATATGGGTTTTCATGTTAGGTCATATTTTGAGAAGTACATATTTCTATAAGTATAGAAATATACAGTACTGGTCTTGCTGCTTTAATGTCCTTAGCTACTGCCTGGTCCAATTACTTCCTCTCCCCCATATTCTATATTTGCAAGGACATAAGTAACAGTGTCTTTTGCTATTAGTAAAAGTCGTGAAAAGGGAATTCTATGTAATCGAGAAACAACAGAGGAAGGGAAATTATACTTTTTAGGGAACTAAATACAGCTTACCCATTATTTGCCCAGTTTGCTCGAGGAAGCCTAACTCCATTCTAAGGGTGAAAATTTTAGTCAAGAGCATAATCAGTGTTTCATACTCTGATAGAAAAAGCACATTGGTCTGCTCATTTATTCAAAGTTTGCTTTTCCCAATATTTACACTTGTGGATCACAATTATAAGACACACAACACTGGTTATTATCAAAAACAGGCCCTACTCCTTCAGACACTTGGCCAGTTATCACATAAGCCACCTGTTTTTCATTTACCATAGAAAGATGCATCTACTTCTCCAGTAATTTTTGAAAAAGTAACTGTTAATTTTGGATAATTAATAAAATGGAAAGTACCATTGATATAAGTTCAATATCAGAAAAAAAAAACTGTATTATACTAGAATGCTTATAGTATTAGAATATAGCTGTAAAGATGCCCATTTTACTTTACCAGGATATCAAGAAGTCTCATCAGTTTCACATATTCTGGTACATAATGATAGAGAATTTAAAGATAACGTCTACAATACTATATCTGTCATTATGTACCAAGTCCTGATGACCATTAGGATGGTTTAGAAATAAAAAAAGGAATTGGCTGAAAATCAGCTCAAATAAATATCTTTTGAGTGAAATTCATGAGTAAGAGGTCATTTGAACTGGGCTTTAAAAAAGCAAAACAGCAATAATCCTTAACCTTGGTTGATGAGTAAAAAAATGAATAGTTAAAATAAAGGATTGAGAGAGAATTTTGTCACTGTGTCTCCAGAAAGTACACACAAATGGTTACAAATTTGAATAGATATTGGAAAGAGTTTAAATCAGGTTATTGAGTTGAGTTAGTCTACCCTTTAAGAATTCCTGATTTACTTTTCTCTGATAATATTTTTAAATAAACTTTCCATTATGTAATTTTTTTTCTAAATCAGTTTACGCATTAGGAATGGGTTCCCTTTACAAATGACCCTGTCCTAATCTTAGAGTACAGATCTTTCCTACTGTAAATTAATATAATTAATCTTATTCTCCAGGGAATCGTATTTATATTACATATTGGTAGTTTAGTCTGTTTTCAAAGAACTGATCAGGTTTTGATAAGATAACACATATCGTAGACCAGCAGAGCTGAGACACTAAACTCCTATTTGTTACTCTAATAATCATCTTGGGACCTCTCATCACGAATTATAAAAATAACTCACAAAGGTTAAATTTTAGCAGAGAAAGTTCTGTTTTTGTGGCCTAGAAGTGATATGAGACTTTTCATTAAATAAGATTAACTCAAAGCTATATACCATCTCTCTTCAATGGGCTGTCAGTGGTTAAAATGTACTCTGAATGTATTATGACAACATTTCACAATTTCAGAACTATTACATGGTAGAACCAGGCAGAAAGGTCTAAAGCAGGTGTGACAAATTTATGGTATGATTTGCATTATCATTATAGCAGGGCCATATATTATTTTATTCCATTTGTAATTAACCAAATTAAGATAAACATCTTTCAGTTTTACTTAGCTTTGTATATTCTCTATTGACAATTATTAGAGACTGAGTTTTTGTATAAGATTTGACCCAATTTAGCTTATCTTAACCTTTCTATTCTATCCTAAAATACCAAAAGTATATTTTTATTTTATGTTAAATACAGCAACTTTTTGTAGATAGAAATATTAATATGCTGACTTATTAAAATAAATAAAAATTTAATATTAATAAAATTCTAAATAATTTCTCAATTTCTAAAATTCTTAATTTGCCAATCCATTACTGGTCTACATTGCTTAGAAATTATTATAAAATGTTGCCTTAATCTTTACTAAAGTTTTTAAAAAATATATATTTTTTATAAATTGATTTAGTTGCATTATCACATTCTAAAAACTATTCAAATTGTATGTATTAAAGGAAATATGTATAGGCTTGATAGTAGCTTTTGCTTCACCAGTTGTCCTTTATTTTTTTAGGGGAGAGTGACAAGGAAAAATGGTAATGCATTATCTGTAGCAATGTGATTATAAAGTTAGCTTTTTTCTTTCTGGAACTAGGAAGAAGAGGGGCATTATATACGATAACATTTTTCATTTAGAGCAGATTATAAGATAAATTATTTAAAGCTTCATTGCTGTTTTTTATTAGGGATGCAATTAGTGATAGCTATTTTCAGATTCTAAATTACCATGTGATCAATCAGATTTGTCAAGAACCACATTTGTTTTCTCATTGGCCATTTCTGTGAACATTTCTCAATATTAGCTTGTTAATTTAATAGTCTGATGTTAAATACTGGAATCGAGGTGTTCACACATCAGAGTCTGGTCTTCCCTTTTACTTTTGTCTACTCCTTTTATCCCTCAACCCTGGACTGTCTTTCAAACCCAGTGAAGATGCTGCCTGATGGAACAGTCTTGTTTTATATTTACATTTATATAAGATAGACATGTTTTGGCACGCACAACAAAAAAATGATGGGATATGAAATTTAGAGCATGCAATTATTCTACTTAACTAACCTTAACTACTCAAAAGAAAACTATTTTTAACCCTGTTAAAACAAATGAATCAGCATTCATTTCCTAAAGCTATCTAAGAATTAAGTGTCACAATCACTGCCTTTAGTCATTTGGTCATTCTGGTTCTCTAGAAATTTTCACACATTCAATCTTAGATTTCCTTGTTTTAATATGTACTTGTTTCCCATTGTCTGGACTTCTGCAGTGATTAGAACATCCTTTTCAGAAAACTACTTCATATAGTACAGCAGTGCTTCTCAAACTTTAATGTATGTTTGTTATTATATGGGGAATCTTGTTAATTTGCAAATTTGATTTGGTAGGTCCGGGGGAGGGAAATGAGAAATTCTGCACTTTTAACAAGTTCACAGGTGATACTGATGCTGATCTGTATCTAGTAAGAATTTACTTCATTTTTGGTCATTTCTGACTTTTTGTGTGTCCAAAGACCAATAAATTGTTTTACTTCTCAATTTCTCTTCTCCCACATGATACAAGGGATAATCCTGTCACCTCCCTTTATCCTTTTTAGTTGAGGAACTTCTTCTCTATATCTTAATAGAAATTTCAAGCAGCATGATATTATATATTTGTTATTTATTACATATTTTATGTATATATTATTTATTACAACATCTCCAAGAACAGTAAATTGTTTCCATACCAGTGGGACCTTCACTATTTCATACTCATAGAATGTATCTCTATTAATTCAATGTGAATGTTTTTCCATACAAATAGAATTCTGAAATTTTAATAATTACATGATTTATTAACATTATTTGTCTTTTATATACATGTGCATCAGTTTTGTACTCAAATTTGTCTTCTTTTATTTCAAGGGTGTGATTACTTTAGAGTCCCTTGGTAAAAGGGGTTATCGAGTACCTCCTTCAGGAACAATACAAGTGGTATGTGTTTTATAGCCTACAATTGCAATAATCATTCTCTCACATACATATAGAACTTAGCCCTTTCTCCTGCTACTGCTGCTGCAACAACTTTGGTAAGTAACAGTGGGTCTGCAGCTTTGTTTGGAGTTTCCCTGCTCCGCCCCAGGAATGACCATTTGGGGACCTCCATAAAGGAAAGCATTAATAAGCTAATCAAGGTGAATGCTTTAGAAAAATAGTATATAACAGTTGATATCACTTAAAGAGAGCTATTTACAATATAATTAGAACCTAGCATTAGCAGTGCCTTCTATTTAAAATAGTAAGCCAGATTGAGATCAACCTATTTAAAAGGAGACCTCAAATATTAATACTGCTTTGGCAAGAAACTTGGGAAACAAAATTATATTATCCCTAGTGCAATAATTTCTAAATTGATCTAACGAGAAGGTTACACAAAGCAAAAATGTCATCTGACAGATGTCAGGGCGAAGAAGGCATTTTTTCTTTTGGTTGAGGTGTGTTGATCTAGCTTAGGTTCAGAACTCTTCTAGCCCAGAGCAGTTCTTCATCTGCCTTGGTCTAGGTTTCTCAGAAGAGTAATTTGATATCAAGGCCACTTTACCAAACTGAGGTCATCTCCAAGTCAGACCCAGGATAATCTGGAAAGCCCAGAAGTCTATTACAGAGTTGGTGCTTGCAGACTGAAAATTGTCTACTTGTATCTTTCAATTATAAATCAACAAAGCTGACATTAAAAAAAAAAATTAATCTAGCTGAGTTTCTCTCACTCAGGATCTGTTATAACTCAAAAAGTTTTTTTTACCTTTGGCCTCAGTGTGATCAGTGCTTCATCAGACCACTTTTACTCATCACCTTTGTTCCAATACAGCAAAGGAGTGTATACATTTGCTTATTTCATATTACACAGAAATGAAACATAGTACTATGCAATATATGTGTGTATATATTACTGTATATACATAAACATATAAATTTTGCTGAAGAATCACTGCATATTAAAGTGATATTTTTACACTGAATGGATTTCTTAAACTAAAAGAATGATAATTTGTTCTCTTGCCTCTGGCTGCGTAGCTCATATGAAAGTTTAGGTCACTGGAAAACTAGCTATTAGTTGTCATAATAATGAAGCATAAACACAAAAGCATTACATTCATTGTTTACGGACTGCCAATTAATGGTTAATTTTAAATATGGAATGTAGGTCTCTTATACATTATATAGTTTAATAATGTAAAAATATAGTTTGAACTCCTGGCTTGCTAGTTGTGTGGTTGTTGAATGTATTAGCTTTAATCTTAAGACTCACTAGATTTAAAAAATTGGATCATAATATTGATATATTTCTCATTTTGATTCAGTGAGTGATGTCCAGTGCCACGGATGAGCTTCTGAAAGCATGGGCACCAAGTTACCTATTGATGTGTTGGTAATTTGGTTAAAGTCAGATCGGCAGTTTGAGATTTTGTTTATAAATCAGTATTTTAAAAAATAATATTCCTTCAATTATTAATAACCAAGTATCAATTGAATTTAATTCAGTTTTCACTAAGGATATTTTTATATATTATATCGTTGATGATAAACTGTCACTTAAGTTTTTGAAATGAATCTATAAGAACATTAAGTATTATTTAGCCTACTTTGTAACTAATAATAATAAACTTTATTTTCTAAACTTGGATATGTTTCCAGATAGAAAAAAGTCTCTTTTGATAATATATTTTAAATTTTGTAATAACCATATGTACCTAAAAGTCTAGTTTTACCAAGATTTTAATTTTTAAAGATTCTATTTAGTCACTATTAAAATGTGAGGAAAATTAAAATTCTGTTTTGAGAAATTTGCAGTTGCTACACTTTAATGAAGCTAATGTTTGAAATAAATGAACTGGAATGCTTTAATCTAATGAGAGTATAGTTTGCTTAACCTAGTGGAACCATTTCTTAAAATCTGGACTAGGAGCAATAATTTTGTATTGCCTATTATTGACATGTAATTTGTGACTAAAGATATTGTTACAGAATTTTACATTATTGTGAAATAAAATAATAAATTGAACCATTTAAAAACTATTGAATGTTATCTCATAAACTTCTCAAATTTCATTAACTTCAGTCCCCAAAACTGAAGTATATCCACTGGGATTTATTTATTATTAAAAAATCTATTTTATTATTGGCATAAGCATTTTGAGTCAAGTCAACAAATCACCATTTTAAAAAAGTAATTTCTATATTGTTTCTTCAGACCTTATTTAATCCTAATAAGACTGTGGTGAAGATGTTTGTTGTGATATATGACTTACGAGATATGCCAGCCAATCATCAGACATTCCTACGACAACGAACTTTTTCTGTACCAGTTAAACAGGACATGAGGAGGAGTGTTAATAAAGAGAACATCCAACATTCAGAAGAACGGTTATTACGCTACCTCATACATCTGAGGTATGTTTCAAATGAATATTAAAATACATTATTTTAGAACAACTCTAAAATTTTTATTTAAAAAAAACTGTCACTCTAACTAGACCAGTGCCTCTTGGAATGTGCTTAACTTGAAAATTTGTGGTGATATGCCAAGATGCAGAAACACATGGCATAACTTCCTGCAGTCATTATTGTTGAATTTGGGAAGTTTTCATTTATAGCTTTGTAATGTAATATTTTCTATCAAAACAAATGCTAATAAACCTTGGGCAGTAAAACACATTTTCTAAACCAGTGCTGTCCAATAGAATTATAATATGAGCCATATGTATAGTTCAGTATTTTCTAGTAGCCACATTAAAAAAGTGATGAGATAGGAAAGATTAATATGTTTTATTTAACCTAATATGTCCAAATGTTATAATTTGAACATATAATCAATATAAAAATTATGAATGAGAGATTTTACATTCTTTTGTTGTACTAAATATTTGAAATCAAGTATGTATTTTAAACTAACAGCATAACTCAATTTGAACTAGTCATATTTCAAGTGCTCAATAGCCACATGTAGCTACTAGCTACTGTATCAGACAGGGAAGTGTTTAACCTTCATTCCTTCATTTCACAAATGCTTATGTGTTAGGCATGCTTCTAATTTCTAGAAAACAGCTGTGACAAAATCTGTTCTCATGGAGCTTATGTTCTAGAGATTCCATTAGAAATATCTTACTGCCCACCCTCACAGCTCTACATTGTGAGAAACCATTTGTTTGCCCTTGAAGCCCAAGTTGCCATCATCCTAAAGTTTTCCAACCTGAAATCCTAGTTTAGCTCTCAGGATCAGTGAGCAAGTCTATTAGTCAAGAGAGAGCTCAACAGTATTTTGTCTATAACTGTGTTTCTAATAATTTTCTGATACCATTCATAGTAAATC
>PVKZ01000470.1:0-38786 GCA_004027375.1 Macroglossus sobrinus | reverse complement strand
ATTCAAAGACTTTTAGTAAATTTACAAAGTTGTGCACCCATCACCAGAATCCAATATTATAACAGTTGCACCACTCTGAAAAAAAAATCCCTGTGCTTCTTGCTGTTACTCCCTATTCACCTCTCCAACCCCAGGCAATCACAGATTTATTTTCTAACATATAGATTTGCGTTTTCTGGACATTTTCTATAAATAGAATCTCACATATTCTTCTGAAATAGCATAGAGAAGGAATAAATCCTTTCCCCATTAGCACATGACAGTGGAGGAATCTGATTGCCCCCCAAACCTAGAACTTACCAGAAGACAGTGGGGTGGTAAATCCAGCACATACTAGAAAATAATATTGAGAGAATCCCATGATATTTGCAACTGTTTTCTTTTCTGAAAAACGATCATCAAATGAGAGTTATGTGTATATGAAAATATTCTGCAAGCCACACAGTGCTGTACAAATGATAGTTATTATGTATCCTGAAATATTTTTGGAGAGTGTTAACCTAAAAAAGAAAGGCCTTTCAAAATGAGAGGCAACAAACATTTATTGAGACCAATAAGAATAACTATTTAGAAATTATTAGTTCAAGCAGAAGCCCAAATTATGTTCTGATTAGGAGACAAGGCAGTGGATATTTATGAGAAAAGGAAGGGGAATAATCACAAAAATACAAAGAAGGCATTTCTATTAGTGCAGATAACATAGTGATGTTAGTTCTAAATCATGTTTAATTTTTTAGTCCAGTGGTCATCAGTCCAAGAGCCATAATAACTGCTTTTTTGTTATCTTTGCAAACATTTTTTTGGGAAACGAGATTGCTTAGGTCCTGTTTTAACGTTACAAGGTTAGAGATGTAAGACATGCAAGGCAGTTTTTTGGCACAGCAGCTCTAGCTCCATTTTAAAGTGGGTCCATTTATATTATTGTTTCCAAGACAAAGAAAAAAATTTGAATGTTGCATTCACAGTTAGGCAGGTGGCCTGTTGATGCTGACCAGGTTGCCTTTGGGACAATTCTTGGCTATGACCAGCAGCTGCTGTTGAGATACCTTTTGAGATACCTTATTTACAGGGGAGTCATTTTAAATAAGTGTTTTTAAGTTATTGATAGCACTCGTCACCATGGTGGACCTTGTGATCATCTTGTTACCTCTTACTTAATTATTGTATAATCTGTTTCTTAGTGACCTGACAGTCAATTTATTGAGTCGTGCTATTTAATCCTGATTAGAAAAGGGTTTTGAAGTGAAAGTGTTTGATTGCTGTACCTCCCTCTTATTCATCCTCGCCCTATAAAGAGAGGGTGGTTCTATGTCACCTTGAAAAGGTCACACTTTCTATTCTCAGTGTTAATTGGGCATTAGGAAATGTTGAACAGAGGGCAGGTGGGACAGCATTAGCGTTTCTGGCTCTTCTATGGATTGGATCATGACTTTTCCCAGAACATTAGACCCATATGAATTCAGATAAAAAGATAAAACATTCCTAAAACATCATTTCACTGTTAATTATTATTTATAGTCTCTTTTCTATGCTACTGCTATTTCCTTCATAACTGGGCTTCCTGTTTCCACTGATGCCACTTTTTTGCCAACCCATTTTCCACAAAGCTGCCAAAATAATCTTTAACCATAATCAGACCGTGTCGCTCCCTTTCTTCACCCTCTTTTGGCTTCTCATCACTTTAAAAATAAAATCCAAATTCTTTACCTTAGCACCCAATACCTTTCATGGTCTTGAATGTGTTCTTTACTCCCTGCATTTCAGCTACACCATTTTACCTTGTTCTGGGGTACTTGCAGCTTCTCCCTCTAGATGGAATGCTCCCCCATCCCACCCCACCCCCGGTTTTATACATGACTGGTTTTATTCCATAACTTTACTGAGTAGGTAACAGAGTTTGGATCCTACGTAATTGGTTCAAGCCATTGCTTGTAAAGTTAAGGTCAAATTAATTACCTTTGAATACAAAATTAAATTTCACACCTCAGGGCAGCGACAACACATAATATTATTCATCTGGGCTTGTTTATATAAAATTTTCTTTGTGAATTCTTACTTCATGGGAAAAAATATTTTTTTATTGGGAAAAATTTCTACCTTCTTCCTTTTCATTTGCTGAATACATGTTAGGATCTGCTCTTACCTGTTGCTTTCTCACTCTCACCAAATTTGATGGTAAGAGTTGCTAATATTTTTGATTGCTTCCTGTGTACCATGCCTTGTTTTAAATGCTTTACATGAATCAAATTATTTAATCTTCAAAATGATCATATTATGTAGAAGGTACTATTATTACTCTTGCTTTACAGAAAAGAAAACAGACATAGAGAAGGGATAGACAGATAACTTACTACCCCTTTCTGGTTACAGCTCTGGGTTCGCCTTTTATGCCTCTTCTTTTAACCTACATTAATTCATCCATCCATCCATCCATCCATCCATCCATCCATCCACCCATCCTCAGCACTCAGTGTATGTCAGATCTTTGTTAGACCCTGAGAAGCTATAGAAATAATAGTTCTTGTCCTGAAGGCATTCAGATTTAAGATATTCCAACCCTGCCTCAGCAATCAGATCCTGGTCTTCCTGGTTGTTTCTGTCCTCCATGATTATTCTCAGAAAATAATGACTATTAACAATTATAGGTCCCTGCCAATATGCATTTCAAAAGGCACTGTATCAATTAGGGCCTTTTATTTATAAATAACAGAAAACCTAACTCAAATTGGCCTAAGCAAAAAAAAAAAAAAAAAAAAAAAAAAAAAAAAAAAAAAAAAAAAAAAAAAAAAAAAAAAAAAATCGAAACAAAACAACAACAAAACCAAACCAAAAAATGGCATTTATTGGTTCATGGAACTGAAAGGCCTTAGGGTATTCTGACTTCAGGCTTTGATTCAGAGGTCTGATTCCTCTCCTCCAATGTGGCCTTGTTGTCAAGTTTTAAGAGGTAGAAAGATGGTTGCTAGCAGCTCTAGGCACATCTTTTTCCAGCAGAAAAAAATGAGGACCTTTCTTTTTCCAGTCCCTGCATCTCTGAATTGTTCTCAAATGAGACTGTGACCTATCATGAAAGCCAGGGCACTGTGAAACACTCAAGGACAAGAATGAGTCACATGTTCACCTTCAAGCCAGGGGAGAGCTCAGTGCCATTGGAAGCTCACATACTGAGAGAAATAGAGGAGGTGGATGGTAGGTGGTAAACACAAGGGACACTAAAGGCAAATTAGAATATACCTGCACCTGCTATGGATAAAGGATTCAAGTTATTTAACTCTCTCAAATCTAAGCCTAAACTAGACCAGAGATACTTAGTATTTTTAGATTTTAACTTTGTTTCTAAAGTGCACTGTCTATTCATATTCTTTCTTATCCTTGCCTTCTCTCCTTTACTAAAACTAGAGCACATAAGACCGCTCCACCCTACACAAAAGATACTTTAATGTAATGTCTTTAAAAGAAAAAAAAAAGCTTTAAATGTACTATTTGTGTGGATTTGGCTAATAGTAAGAAAGCAGGAAGAACAGAGTCTATTTAACTATTGTTTTTTCAGGTTCTCTGAAGTAGAAATTTAATTACTTTCACTCAATCAATTTGGCATTAAAAGATCACTGTAATTGGGTCCCATTAGTCACATCTTTTAATCCTGGTGGTATGTGGACTTTAGAGTCAGACAGAAATTTCAGCTCATACATTTAAAGAACTATATGCACTTGGTCTAATCAGTCATCTCTTGCGTGCCTTAATTTTTTCATTGGAAATCTGGAAGAGTAAATACCATCTGCTGTCAGGTGCTCTGCTAAATAGCCTCTGTGTCTATTGTCTGTCTGTCTATCTATCTGTCTGTCATCTACCTATCTACTTATCTCCTCTATATAAGTATGTGTATAAACTCTAATTTAATCTTTTCAACAACCCTGTGAAGGATAGATGATAATGTTTTGCACCCAAAGCATGAGGCTCAATGAGACAAGTAACAAGCTTATGTTCATGTAGTTGGTGTTGGTGGATCTGGGATTAGAAACCAGGTCTGTCAGATTCCAAATCCTGTGTGCTTAGCTATTGTACCAAACTGTCTCAATTACATACCTCACAAGAAAGAGTTGTAGTTAAAATTAGATGGTACAGTGAACATAAAGAGCTTAGCATGGTGCTAGTCCTGGGCTAGTTGAGGGGAGAAGTCTGCAGATACATTTATTGTAATATGGTGTGATGATCATAAGAGTAAGAATTTCTCCAACAGGCTGGGTCCCAGCATAGTTTGAGTCCTGCATGCACGTATTGTGGACTTACGCATGCCTCTTAACTCTCTTGACTGATTCATAGGTAAGAAGGAGATGCTAATATCTAGTTTGCAGAACTGTTATGAAGTTTAAATGAAGTTAAATAACATGTGTAAATTCCATTTCCCCTTTCCCCTCTACCTCCCATTCTCATCTCTGTGGTTTGGAGAAGGCATCCACAGGCTATGAAAGAATTTAAGGTTATAGAAACCTGTATTAAATTCTAGCTTCTCACCTGCCAGTTATATGATGATTCCATGGTATATGACCTCTATGAACTTTGTTTCTTTTATTTGTAAAGTGAATCTTCAAATATCTACTCTGTTGAGTAGGAAAAAATGAGATCCATTAGGTAAAGTGCTCCCCGCCTCCTTTCCTTACATGTCCCCCTTCTACCCATTCTTCAAGGTCCATCTAAAGTTAAAAGAATCAAAAGTAGAACTTCACCTTCTCCGTGAGGCCTTTCTTAATGACTGCAGCCCCAGCCTATACCATTCTTCCAAATTCTTGTCCTGGTTATCTCTGTACTACCTCCTACATTTATTATATTTATCAAACACAATTCTAGAGGTATAGGAAGCACTCCATAAGTAAAATAACAGCACTAGTAAGTTTTTTTAAAAAAATCAAATAATAGAAATGTTAAAATAAGAATGGAATTTATTAAATTACTGCTGAAAATTCTATGTATTTTTAACTTTAGAGATTTAAGTCTGCTTAGTAAAAGCTGCCTGGTTGGGTAAATCATTACAGTGGGGAGAAAAATTAGTTTTTTCTTTTTTAAAATTGAGAAACAGAATTACTTGACATCTCTTGAAATAACTGAAGGCGTCTGGAGAGGTGACAAAACTCAAATTAAGAATCTTGAATCCAGAGAAATCATCACACACATTTTGCTCATGAGTATTTTTAGTTCTATGTTGTGTAATAAGTCCTGCTTCTGGATTTATTTATATGTAACCCTGTTTTCTTTCTTTTTTTCTTTTTTCTTTTTTTTTTTTTTGTATTTTAGATGGAACAGATTAAAAGGTCAAATAAACTGTTTACCAATGATTGTATATTTCTGAAGAAAACTTTGAACATCCCAGTTATATCAGAGAAGCCTTTGCTGTTTAATGGACTTAACTCAGTGGATTCTCCAGAAAATGAAACTGTTGATAGCGGTTTTTCTCGTGAAGAAGAGCTGTTAGAGGCTGGGGAAGACATCTCTCCTCCTAGTCCTCAGGAATCTGATGTTCAGTCTGTGCCGCCTGAGGAGGTGTCAGCCAGAGATTTCCTGCAGAGACTAGACTTGCAGATTAAGTTATCAACACAGGCAGCCAAGAAACTAAAAGAAGAAAGCAGGTAAAAATATGCTAGTAAAATGTCAGAGGCTGAATAGATTACTGTTAAGATGTTTTGACTTGGGTAAATTTTCTTTTCTTTTTTTGCTTTAAAAACTATTTTAATTCCAGAATAAGCATTTTAAATATATGAAGTCTAAACAGAGCCACTGCATTCCGTATAAGGCTTTATCTGTAGCAATGCTTTTATCTCTGTTATTTATTATAAAATAAAGCTTCTCTGCTTTAATAGCATAACTGTCCAACTAGCAATTCTGGAAAACAGCCAAATAGAGACATCTAGTTGACACCTTCAAAGGAAATAATGTCCTAGAGAATACTTGTAAAATACTGATCCTTATAAAATTTGTCAAAGAGTTTGTCCATTATTTGTTCCTGGCTGTTTCCTATATAAGATCTCAAGTGAGCTTTCTTCTTTGTTCTTTAATTTGGTATTACGGCAAACCTTTCTCTCTCCTATAATATTGGTTTCCTTCTTCCTTTATGATTCCTAGAATGGCACAGCCGTTTTTGCCCTAGCTAATAGAAAGCTTGTAACTAAAATTGATGCTCCGTTCAACTACTATAATATTTGTATCCTTCTCTTTTCTTTAGTCCTGATTTTTAATTTTTATTTTTTTCATCTTATATATATATATATATATCCTTTGTTGTAGGTACCTTAAATCCTTATGAGGTAAAATATTAAAAACATAAATATAAATATGAATATAATTAATTTATAATTTAATATAAATTTCATATATTTTATTTAAATGTTATATAAACAGATATAAATACACATAACAAGTACCATTCTTTATTTCAGTAACTGAGATGCCAGTAAAATTGAGTCAATAAGGTACATTCTAATGAATATTTGCATTTCATACAACTTTTAAGGAGTGTGTGATATAAATTGATATACTCCTTGACTTCTATGGCAAGTGGATAGTAAGTTGTATGATAAATGTATGTGTTAATTTTCTGAATACAGTTTTTAAACACTGATTTATGTCGTATTTCTTTTTTTCAGAGATGAAGAAAGTCCCTATGCAACTTCACTCTATCACAGTTAGCTAATCATGAGGCATAATCTCACTTGGATTAAAAGATAGTTGAATCATAAAGAAACCAACAACTGAAGATTCTCATAGTACATCTTTAAATCACAATTAAGTAGTTCCACCTATTGCAATTGCACTGAAGTGATTATTTTCCTCTGGCTTTCAATATTTTTAAGTCTGCATTATGGCATGATAACAAAATTGTATCCTAAAGCTCATCACTTTTGTAGGTGGTGGTAACTTTTAGACTTGCTTTTGTAAATACTAGTTGACAAAAGCATCAGAGACTATTTGCATAGTCAAGCAAAAAGCAACGTTTATCTCTTGAGAAACCCTAATTATATGAAAAATGTGGTTGCTGTTTAAGTGATGCTGATTTTGCTATGTGTTTATAACTTAAGTGCTATATATATATATTTCTATATGTGCTACATATTCTGTATTAATATGAAGAACCAAATTTTGTCTGCTATTTTGTAAAAAATAAACTACAAAAGTCTGGATGAAATAATAAACTATGTTTTTATATTAAAGTCTTTAATTTTTTTCAACAAATGAGAAAAATGGATTTTTAAATTATATTTTTAAAATAGCGGCACCTCCTCCTCTTTAATGGTTTTCATTATTTTAATTGCAATTTTGAAAATTGCAATTAAAATAAGCTTCAGTAATCTAAATGCAAATCAATTGCAGTTACTAATAATGTTTGCATTTTCATAATATTTGACTTGATACATTTCAAATACAGTGAAAACGTGGAATCTGATCAAAAGAAGAAATAATGCCATGATCTGACACACTGGTGGATTATAGTTTAGATTTCATTGACAAGTCACATAGAGTGTTTTGTAGTCACTATGTTTATTTGAATTGAGTGTTAGGTTATTATTCACATTAATTTTATTTGTCTTACTTTTATTATATGTATATGTTACAGCAAAAAACTTTAAGCAATATATTGTTTACAGTTAAATATTTTTTGTCTCAACTTCCATTCAAGAGCCAGATTAAATCTTTATGCTTCCACAAAAATTCTTTATATTTATTCCTCCCCAACATCCCAGAAGGGGTCTGCTTTCTGTGGGGGCAAAAATAACTTTTGTTTCACGTTTTTCTCCCTTTTTTCTCTTTCCTCATTTTCTTCTCTACCTCTCATTCCTCCAGGTCTTCCATTAAGCAGGAAACAGTGCCTTTAGGTGTTAATGCAGCAGAACTTGAGAAACCAGAAATGCACATGTCCAACCCTTGAGGCATACATGGGAAACAGAAGCTGTCTGCCCTATTTTGAATTTCCTGTTTGTTCATAATGTATATAATTCTTTTTGTTTTTTTCCTTGTTATTTTTTCTCATTATTTTCATGATTACAACATCTCATGTTCTTATTTCACATTTTTTTTTCTCATGTTATTATCATCTTTGATAGAGGGTGGTCTCTTGATTGTGCTCTGCTGCTTTCTTGTATCTACTATTATCTGAACTATGGGGAGTTAGTTGGAAGAAGAAAACTAAAATAAAAAAATAAAGGAAAGGAAACAGTTGTGTATATAAGAAAAGCCTCAGGCCTCTGTGGAGGTCCAGGAACTTAAAAAAATGTAAGGTTATGCTGTTTAACATAAATAATCTGAAATTTCAAAGTAATCCACAAGATGTGAATTTAAAAACACTATCTGAAAATTGAAATTAAGACCACAATCTCAAAAACATTTTTCTGAGTATTTTATTTTTGTCTAAAGTCTTTCTTAGCAATTTCTAGCCAAAACTTTAAATTCATCATGCCTACAGTTAAACTGTCATGGACTCAAGTTCTTTAGTCCTTGCCTTGCCTATAGAATCACTGTGGAGGAATGGACAAAGAGTTAGGAATCCTGGGTTCTAGTTTCAGCTTTAACACTTCTGGGTCATATAAGTTTGAGCATATCTTCTTGTGCCTTTGGTTTTGTGTGTGTGTGTGTCATTTTGTTTTTTGTTTTGGTGAACGGTTTCCTCATTTACAAAACAGGACTGATGATCTCTCTCATCTTGGTTATCAATAGGAGCTAAAGAATGTCAGTGTGCTCAGAAAGCTACAATAAACTCACTAAATAAATCTCTTATTTTTAAAAATTCTGCATACATATTAAATTATAGCAAATGAATAAAATGCTTTAGTCACAGCCAGTTTTTTCTCTCTGATGTAGAAGCAGCCCATTTGGATTACAGAACATGGGTAAAGTATTCGGCTATGTTATCAAAGATGACTGATTAAAACAACTCCGATTAATCATGCTTTGGTGAGTATAGTTTGGGCAAAGGTGTATTTAGTTCCCTCCCCGCTCACCAATGAGTACTGGCTTCTCTAGAACATGTTAAGAGTTCAGTTTTTTGAGTGTCAGGCTTTCGTTTTAGTTTATTTTTGCAACTCTGGAGATAGGAGGTGCAGCAGTAGTCTCCTACCTGTAAGAAACAGCCTCTTACATTTTCGCTGTAAGTTCCCCAGTCCTTACCAAAAAGTGAATACCAAGGAGGGGCATTTAAGACAGCTATCAGAAGGCCATTTTATGTAGTGACAGCTAAAACACAAAGCATTATATTATTTTTATGATTCTCAACTGAAATATGTAGAAAAATAAGTAAGAATTTGTACTGAATAACACATATTTAAAGCATTCTTTGGTTTGGGAACACTGTCCATTAACATTTCAGGAGGACTGTGAGTGACTATTGTTTCTAGGGCCCTGTTTGTGGTGGTGACTGAGGAAGACGAGTTGCAGGGACCTGCAGTTCATTAACTTTGTTTTCCAAGGAAGCCCATCTCCCAGCTTTGGTTTATGAGGAAGAGAATGATTTTTTGTTGTTGTTAAATTTATTGGGGTGACATTGGTTAACAAAATTATATAGCTTTCAAGTATACAATTCTATAATACATTGTCTGTATACTGCATTCTGTGTTCACCACTCAAAGTCAAATCTTCTGTCACCATATATTTGACCCCCTTTACCACTTCCTGGCTCCCCACCTTTCCTGCTGATAACCACTATACTGTTGTCTGTGTCTATGAGTTTTGGTTTGTCTTGTTCGTTTGCTTTCAGTTTTGTAGCCCACATAGGAGGAAATCATATATATGGTTCTCCACTTTTTCCATCCGACTTATTTTGCTTAATACAATTTTCTCATGATCCATTCATATTATTGTAAATGGAAATATTTAATCTTTTCTTATGGCTGAATAATATTCCATTGAGTGATCTTTATCTGTATTTCTACCGTATTGCCTGGCCCTCTTGTTCTCTGTTGAGAAAACTTAGCTTGAATTGAGTCCAGTTTAGATAACTCAGATTGGGCACATATTTTTACCTTGCTTTTTATAGTGTTTATGACCTCATTTTTCTTCTTGGAGAGTACATATATATCCCTTTTAATGAACAAACTCAGTGTTGGAAAACTCACTAATAGAAAATGTTACAAGAAGGGGAAAATTGTTAATAACTCCAGCAAATCCTATGCCCATTTTTAAGGTTCGTTTTTGTGCTCTTGGGCCTGACAAAGAGCCAGCAGGAGCAGCGAAAAACAAAACAAAACAAAACACCAAATAAGTTCCTTTAAGCTATAGAGGCTTTGTGAAACACAAATTTATTTTAACCAAAAGGGAACTGATAGTGGAAATGACATCTTGTAACAGACATATACTATGAGGTGCTTTGGTACCCAGCATGCCTAAACAAAAGAACTCTAATTCTTCAAGGGGTGCTTATACATGTGACACAGTGAGGAAAAAGTTCAGTTTTAAGATCAATCAATTACAGGCTTTTCTGACATAGCTGCGATAATAAAATGTCAATCTACAAGGAAATAAGGATTCTATATACAAAACCTCAGCTTACAACTTTTCAGATAGTTTTCATGGCAAGAAAGCTATGTTTTAACCACTTTTATAGGTTAATTTCTGTAAATCAAGCACTTTCTAATCATCCTTGAGTCAAAATAACTTTAATCACAGAATTAGAAGAGTTTTAAGTCATGTTTTCTGAATCAGTGGAAAGAATCCTGGATCTTTTGCCATTTTTACAGGCTGCTGTAAATACGCTTGATGGCATTGGCTTCTTCTTTATCAAGGATGCCTTTCTCTACGTAAGCATCAGCTTGCTGGTTAATGAAGTCTCTCATCTTTGAAAGGTCATAATCTGGAAAACATCATTAGAGTATCGTGAGCAAGATGAGGAAAGACAAATCCCATTACAGTGACAACCATGAACTAAGGAGCCTTTTGTATGCCACCACCACAACCAGCCCCCATCTTTTGCACTGGAAGACATTTAGGTCTTGGTATTTGTGTAGTACTTTGCAGTTTAAAATTGCCTGTATATGTATTTTATTTTCTCATCTGCTCTCCATCATCATACCTGCGAGTTGTTCAGTATGGGAGTACCACCCTCATCTGACCATGGAGGGAACAGGCTCGGAGACCATGGCTTCACAAACTTTACTGTTTATATCAGTCACCTGGGGCTCTTGGGAGGCTGCAGATTTGCATTCAGTAGGTCCAAAGTGGTGCCCTAGGTTCTGCATTTTAAACAAGCTCCCAGGAGATGCTGCTGCTTCTGGCCTAGGAATCATGAGGTAAGAAGATCCTAAAGCTTAAGCACCTTATTCAAGGTCACACAGGTAGTAAAAGTTATTATTAGAACCAGATGTTTTGACTTTCTAAATTGGTTAGTCACTGTTGAAGTGACAACCTACTTTTAAAATTTTTTCCAAATTGAAAATTACCTTGATTTCCACATTGTCTGAATTATATGCATAGAACAAAAAGCAAAACCATAATCTCTTTATGGTTCTTCTGTCCTACTTGAACAAACAAAAATCTGTGTAAACCATCAAACCACCTACCCAAAACAAAGGGATCCCAGAAAAGGGAGGCTGCCTGTGGCATCTTTCTGAAGGCTTAAAAAGAAACTCACATCCTACCTTGATTCTTTTAAGTATATATGATTTTTTTAAAGTAAAAAATACAGAAACATAAAAATAAAACTTAAATCACTTGAATTCTATTAATCATAGATAACCACAGCTGGTATTTTGTTCTATATCCTTTTAGCTTTTCAAATATGTATCTCACCCCAGTATTGAGATCAGTGTGTAAACAACCTTATAACTAGCTCCTTTCACTTAACTTTATACAGTGAGCATTAATATTCTTCAGAAATATTATTTTAATGGATACATATAATATATCCTATGGCAGTACCAAAGTTGATGACACACCCCTTCGCGGTTGAAAATGTAGGTTTTCCACACCACAGAGTACTTGGGGAGAACTTTCCAGGTTGCAAGTTGTTTGAGGCTGAGTTCCTTGAGGACAATGCCATCTGTCTTGGCTGTTAGCAGCCCCTGGACCAGAGCCCTGCCTTCCATCAGTTTGTAAAGGGAAGAGAAAGGAAAGAATGGGGTATAAATGCTTAACATCCGTTTAGCTAGCCTGAATAAACCTTAATCTGGGTCCCTTATGAATCTTTAAGCCCCTGCATGAAAGAAAAACTGAGTATGATGGGCTCTCCAGAAGCACCAGGTGTTTATTACATGAAGGCAAACTGAAACTTAGAGAGAGCTGTTTCCTCTCCACCAAGTAGAGAATTTGCTCCCCAATAGGGCACAGCCATGAGGATTAGAGAGAGAACTCTTGGCATTGAACACTTTCCAACCATCATCTGTTCTGCTCCTCACAAAACCCTGTAAGAGATGAAGTATCCTCATTTTGGAGATGAAGAAACAAGACAAAGGAGATAAGTCACATGCTCAGGTCATGGCAGGGTCTGGTTCTGAACTCAGATCTGTCTGTAGGCACTGCTTTGACTACTCTGTGGCCTTGAAGTAGTGCATGTGGAGCATCTAATATGTGCAGAATACATGTTCAGTTAGTGCTTGGGTTTTTGTTGTTGTTTGACTCTCCTTTTCTTCAGTCACAAAATAGAGAACCAAGCTCAACTTACAAGCTGACTCCTGACTAATAGGGCACAAAGAGGCACCACTTCATTATCACTGGTTCACATTTAATAATCTACCTTCAGACTGGGTTGCAGGGTCAACATCTTTAGTGGAACAAAAGGCAAACTCCCAAGGACAGATGTAAAGAGGTCCAGGTGATTTGAATGGACAAATAGGAAAATATTGTGCTTTCTTTTGAAATGGAAAAACTGCATCTTTATGACACCGTGTGCCAGGGAAACCAGCCTGGTGCAGAGGAAAGGCTTTTAGCTGATTGTAAGAGTATACATCAGTAACCACCTTGCTAATCTCAAAAGAGCTTTTAGGGTTGCTAGGCTCAAAAGAGATAAGGGCTGTGATTCACTTTTTTAAAAGTACAGACATTTTTATTTTATGGCTGCACAAGATTTTATCATTATCCTCTCTAACACATCACGAGGACTTTTCTTGCCTGGATTTAGGAGGGAGATTCAAGTCCCCCAGTCCCCTGTAAAAGACTTTAAAATAAAGTCTTGGCCCTAGAACCTATATCCCCACAGGCTTTGAGTCTAGCAGAGCACATTTGAAGGCAGTGGAGGAAGAGCTCTCTGCTCCTGCCTTTGGGAAGGTGTATTGCATGTCACCCTCAATTCCTGGAGGGAGAAGGGTGCAGCAAACTCAACCCTGTCACTCTGAGGTTTGCTCACAGAGCCTTGGATAAGCAAACACCAGAGTCCCACACTTCACTAGGTTGATTGCTTCTGGAAGTAAAAGATTGAATTGCAGGATGTTGCTGGTTATGACCAAGAGTCTGATTTACATGTTCATCAGTGGAAGAAATAACAAACAGTCCATATTGTTGAATCATACAATTTACATTGGTTTCAGAAAGCATTTCTGCACCTATTGTATTACATTAATTTTAAGATACACATCTTTTTTATTTTAAAGTCTTTCAGTTATTGATGGCATGTTAGAATTTTTCTTTCTTAGTAGTACATGAAACAATGGTATATTTCCAAATCAGTGACAGATTTGATGAAATATGGTTCATGTGAATTTTAATGGAACTGACAGTCTGGAAATTCACATCATGTTGAGTGAAATAAAATGGACATGTATGAAGATCTGATAATTGCTTCCATCTTGCTCAACTTGCAAGGCCACAGGCTAAAGTGGCACTGAGAATAACTCTTCTTCCCACTGTGCTGTATCTCAGTGGTTCTCAAATTTGGCTGCACAGTAGAAAGGAGGAGGTTTTAAAGAAGATTGATGTCTGAATTCTGCCTCTCAAGTTTCTGATTTAGTGGTGTCACCTGGGCATCAAGACATGTAGAATCTCTGCATGTGATTTGAATTCACTTTAAAGTTTGAGAAACGCTGCTCATCTCATTTTTAAAGCATCACTTTGCAACTGCTCTGGCCAGACACCTGGGGATCATACTAGATTCCTTTTTCTCCATGTAGCTCTCGAGTTTCTTCCTTCTTTTAAAATTTTTTTTCTGCTTGCCTTTGCTTAAGCCCCATCATTTCTTCTCTCAATCTTCACTTCCTATCTCTCTTCAGCCTTCTGAGGTCTCATTTTTTCAATATGTAATCACACTGCTTGCCATATAGATTTCTCAGTTCTTATCTGAGTTCTCAGGGCTTAAGTAAGTCCTCATTTAGGCTCCTCCGGCTAAAACAAACCTTTGCAGGGTACATAGACCTCTTCTTGACCTGGCTTATGCCCACCTTCCCAGCCCTGTCTGTGAGTCCTCCCCACAGACACCTACTTTTTTTCCTGGGGAATGAAATGCCTGCTCCCATTCCCAGAATGTAGCACTCTCTTTTGTCCTTTATGTATTGGCACACAGCCTTCCCTCTGCCTCCATCTCTCCTCACTTACTTTTCTAGGGAAGGCTTTTGCGCAGCCCTTTCTCCCAGTGATCTCTGTCTCTGTAAGGAAATGTGCCCTCTCCTCTTGCCTCCTTTGCACCACCACACCCCTCTATGATAGCACCAAGCAGGGTCAACAGTGCTTTATTGATGCTGTGAGCAACATGAGATGGTGAGGGGGGACTGGAGGCTGGCTGCATTTTATTGCGGTTCACATTTCTGGCACTCAAAACAGAAAATACTTCTGTGTTTTAAGTGAGAGGGTGGCTGCTTTTGTGACTGCAGGGTGCACCTAATATGTGCTCAGAAAATGCCTTTTTTTTACTCCCAATAAAAGAGGAGGGGGTAGGCAAAATAAGATCGGCAAAATGTTGATAATTATTGAAGGTGGATAATGGATGTATGAGAATTCATTATACTATTCTCTTTACTTTTGTTTGACATTTTTTTTCATCATAAAATGTCAAAGAAAAGAAAAGGCTTTTGTTTGAAAGGCTGGTTTGAAAAAATAAGACAAATGGAGGTTCTGTTCTCTTCTGCATCCAAGAAGTGCTAGAGTCTTTCTGTGCTTGGAAAGAAGACTTTGGCCTAATTTGATTGTGGGAATCTTTACTTAAAAAGAGCCCCTGCTAAATGAGTGAAGCTTGCAATTTATAACCACACTAAAACCTTACCTTCTTTATTTACTTTTTTGTTGTGTTTCTTCAACCATTCAATATTTTTTCTGATGGCTTCCAAATAGGCTTCTGTTTTTCCTGAAAAAGGCAGAGAACCCATATCAGAAACTCATAAAATGTCATTGCATCTCTTTTTAAAGACCACACTTAGCTTTAAAACAATAAATGAATATTGGAATTATCAAGCACTTATCAGGTGGTATCCCTAATAAGATTCCAGGAGAAGGGACCAAGCCGGTAAGTGTCAAAAACCATTATACCCCCATACAAACAACTAGTTTGATGTCCTGGCAGAGCAGAGTTTTGATTCAACTCACTGGATAGGTAGGTCCTTATAGTTCTTAGATTGGGTCATTTATGGTTAGGGATGTTTTTTCCAAACTGAGAAACTCTGTTAGGTCAAGACTGGAATCAGAATGGCAGATTCTTAAAAGAATCCATCGCCAAATAAGTGATGTTAAGTAACTCCAAATTTGTGGCTTTGTATAAGTGGATATGCAAGTCTTCTGCCCTGTTTTGGTAGGGAGTGTGTAAAAACCCAGATGAAGAAGAGATCCAGGGTCCTCTTTCAAGGTTTAGATTTCAAGTTAGATGGTGCAACTTAGAACTTATTCTAGTAAAATTCTCTTGGATATAAAACACTCTCCGATGGGCCTCAAGTGTGATGAGAGAATACTAGGCATCACTGAAGTACTTGCTGTTTAATGGCCCTTATACACTTTGTTGCCTGAAAAGTGGGTATTATCATAAACTTAGAGATGAGGAAACTAAGGCTCAGGGAGGCTAAATGACTTGCCTGAGGCCACACAGGAAATAACAGCTAGAATTTGAACTCTGGTCTTGCCAAGTTGCTGCTACCAGTACTATTTGAAAGGTAACACCTGTCTTCAGACATGAATGCTCATGTATCCTTGTTTTGTCTCAAAATAATCAACTATTCCCTTAACCAAGTGAAGTCCCCAATGTTTAATGTCTGCATCAAGAGACTAGCTGGTCTGAAGAGTACAAGATGGCCTAAGAAAAGAGGCTTTCAAAGTCCAGGCCCTCTGTAAAAGTAATACCTGCCAAGGCTCAGTGTGGTGACCACAGATTTTGAGCCTCCTTTGACCCTGTTACCTCTAGTCTACTGCTCAGACCTCTTGGTTGAACTACCTATACTGTGTACTTCTTAATGTGCCAGGGGTTGTGCCTTGTGCTCCAAAAAGCATTATCGCTTGTAATTTTCATAATGACTTTTTGAGGCAGCCCTATTTCATCCCCATTTTACAGATGAAGAAAGTGAGGCATAGAGAGAGAAAGTGATTTGCTGAAGATCACATGGCTAGTAAGTGGTAGATCCCGGTCTAAACCCTGCTGGGTACTGGGTACATCTGCCTACAGTCCATGGATAATAAGACTACCTTAAGATTTGACAATGTTCCAATTTCCACCATTGCATTTACCTGAGCATCTTTTTTCCTGATCTTATAACCCCACTCCTGCCTCATCACTGGAGCTCCACGTTATCTGGTCCCCAAAGAAGCACAGAGAAGCTCTTGTGCAAAAAGTGGACAAGAGATGGGATCTACAATTTTCAGACCCTTTTCACTTCAATTGTCTATGTAGAAAAGGCCTTGATTTCAGTGGTTTGTTTTTAAAAATGTTAGAGCATGTGAAAGGCCAATGTTCCCCTGGCTGATGTTATATAATAACAGCACAACAAATATAGAGATTTTCATTGTGTGTTTCCTGTTTGCTGAGAAGGTCAACTGGATTTGGTAACTTAAAAACAGTGTTCTCTATTGCAAGCTAATTCAGTTAGAAAAGGCATTTTGAACAAGAAAAGAAATCTTAGTGCAGGCTATTTTTAAAGAATGCAGTTTCGTAATTTTTAAAGAGTTTAAACCAAATTACTGGCTCTCATAAAGCTTGCTTTAATGAATCGATAAAAATTTGTCAATAGCACAATAGGTAATTAGGCCTTCTGAAACTTTTGAGAATGAGTGAAAACAGTCTTGTTCTTTAAATAGTTTTAAGCATTCTTCCCACAATCCCATCTATGATATGTGGAGAGCTTATCTGAGAAAAGGAAAACCAGAGCTTAGTCTCTGTTTAAATACTGTATCAAAAATTCTGAATTAGGAAAGTAAAAAAGAAATATGAAGTTTCTGCCACAGTGTAGCAGACATATTGATTCCCTACACTCATGCCTTCCTTATTCCAAATATGTTAATAGAAGGGCCCTCAACCTATGATGGACAAAATTGGTAGATAAATACCCCCAGCTTTCTTACTCTTCAGTCTCCCAAGTGTCCTTTGTGGGACTGAGCCCCAGTTGTTCATAGCTAAATACCACTCATTAACACAGCTTGTACTTCCCTTCCCTGTCTTATGCACTTATCTTCCTAGTAGTGCTTCCTGGGGTCACTTCCCAATTGAACTACTTAACCTCAAATCCTTCTCACAGGGTCTGCTTTGGAGAGAAACCAACCTAAGACAGCATCATCTTGCTAGGTTACTTATTGCACAGGAACCAATTACCTATAAAAATGGTGTTTAATTTTAAAAAGTATCAAAAGCATGAAAAGTAATTTTATTTACTATATTGACATTATTAACCCACAATGGAGAATGACTTTACTGCAGCTTAAAAAAAACTAGACTGCAATCCATTAAAAAATTACAATCTTGTGGATCATAACATATATAATTAGAAAATTCTCTAAAGTAGAATCTCCCTAACAATCCTCATCCCCCTTTTCTGCCTTATTTTTATCCATAGCACTTATTACTTTCTACTATTTCATATAATTTAACTTTATTGTTCATTTTCCTCCCTTAGAAGTATTTCTTGTTTGCCAATGTACTCTCATGCCTAGAATAAAGCCTGACTCTAGGCTTTCAATAGATATTAGCTGAGTGGATGGATAAAGGCTTTTGATATAGTAGTAGCCAAATCATAATCAGAAGATTTCTTGGTGAGCATGAACTCAAATATAGAGAAAATAGAATTTTTAAAGTATAAATGGTATAGCTTTCTTTCTTTTCGTTTTTTACAAAAAAATTAACTTATTTGTAAGACTTGAAATTTAATAAATTCTGAATTTAAATGATGGCTATGTCAGAAGCACTTTTAAATAACTATAAATATACCATATCTATCTATCATTTAATCTTCACAGAGCTCTATAAAATAAGCATTATCATTCCCATTTTACTCATGAGGGAACTAAGGCTCAGAGAGGTTAAGTGATGTGCCTATGGGGACACAAGTGAGTAAGGGTCAGAGCCTGGTCTTGAACCAGAATGAATCTGGAGCCTCCAATGAGTGGAGCTGGGTAAAATCCACTTTTCAGACTGGAGTGATTTTATTGCCTGGTGGTGTTGTTACCTAACTGGCCAATAAGGCACACTAGAATCACTTCAGAGAGCTTTTAAAAATCCTGATGCTCAGGACACTCCCAATATCAATTAAAACAGAATATCCGGGGGTAGGAACCAAGTACCATTTCCACCCCACCCCCAAACAATCCTGAGGTGATTCCAATGTAGAGTAAAGTTTGGGAACCACTGCCACCAGTATTGGGACTTGCATACAACTATAGGAGCACTGGTAACAAGAATAAAATCAGGTGTTCCTCTGCTCTTGGAGAGAAGCAGCTGGTTCTTGTTTACATTTTCTCTGCTCAGGGCTATAAAGCAAATCTTTTATTTACACAGGGCGCACTGAAAGCCCATGAGAGTCCACTTTGGAAAGTTGGACTATTTTATTCAAATTTATTTTTGCTTCCTTTGGAAAAAAATAGCTGAGGCAATATGGCACAAGCCTTAAAACATATGCTGAAGCAGATGGGAAGAGCGCCAGAGTCAAGAGGCAACCCTGCTTTTCTGGCTGTTCTGGTTTTCAGCACTATAAAAGAAATATCCCTTTTTATACATAAATTTGCCCTGACCCTGATATGATATCCTTCCTGATCTACAATCCATGAAAAAAAAAAAGCACAAAAAACTGGAATCAAGAGTTAACCTATTGAATACTAGATGTACTAAAGATATCAGATCTTCTAAAAGAAAAATTAGTTTGATATAATGCTTAAAACCTTATAATGCTTAAAATTCTGTGTAGTAAAGATTGTGTAATTAGCTTTGAGCTGCATAAAACCAAGGAACAGATACCAATATCATAGATGCCAACATGGGCCCTAGAGCCAGTTCAAGAATGTCTGTCCAATGATGACATTTTACATGCCCTAAATGAAGCATAGAATATTGGGATGAGCTCTGAATGGTGGGCCATGAGTTCAAGGCCCAGCTCTGCCATTCCTTGGCTATAAGATCTTGTGCTAGTCGCTTTATCTTCTGAGCCTTGGTTTACTTTTTGTAAATTAAGGTGTGAATCCTAAAAAGAAGAGTCATAGTTTCTACATAGGGGAAGAAAATTCTCCTTTGCTGTCCTCAAAAAACCTGTGTTGATGGCAGGTCTCCATTAGCTGCGCTTAGCTCCTGGCACACTTGCTGACTCACAGGGAAGAAGACTGTACTCACTATTTTTAGACATTCTAGAAGAATGCCTTGGGGTTTGAATAAAGACATGCATTTTCTCCTCTTATGTTGCTTTAAAAATAAGAGCATTCATATGAATTAGTCAATTTATTATCAATTTATTAATTAAATAGGCTATCTTCTCTTTTCTGGCTTCTATAATGAAGATACAGGAGTGATAGGATATTTAGGTAAAAGGTATCTTAGAGATCACTTTTTTAATTCCATTATCTGACCATAAACTTGACAAATAATAGCATTGGGGGTGATTTCATGGATATTATAGTACTTATTTCATCCCTTGGATGATTTTGGAAAAAGATTTTCAGTGACTCACAGAGTGAGTAAACATCAAACTAGCTAAAATAGCTACACTTAGATCATGGAATGAAGTTTTAAAGTTTTTTGTTTTTCTTTTGGTTTCCAGAGAGCAATTTATTTGAAAAGTTAAGCAAGTTTATGGATAAGGTTGAAATGAGAATAAATTTGATTTCATTGGCACATTCCTAAATTGAGGAATAATTATTGAATCATTCAAATACCTGTACCAACTATAAATCACTATTTAAAAATATTATTCTTAATGTGAGTTCCTATAGAAAGCAAGATTTTAAATAGTTTAACTAAACTATAATCAAAGGGGAATTTTCATCATTGGTAATTTTCATTATTGGTAATTAAATTGAATTTTTTTTCACATTGTCTGCCTGAAATAAGATGCATGTAAACAAGCTCTGTTAAGTTAAAGAGTAATATAAATGTAGGATATTATTATTATTATTATTATTATTATTATTATTCCCCAAGGACCCAGCATATGCTTGGCATGATTAATAAATATTTGCTGTATTTGGATGGAGCCATCACCTCACATTGTAAGACCAAAATATACTCCCTACAGATAATCCTTCCAATGTATATTGCTTATAATTTCTTAAGGGGTTTTAGTTGGTCCATTATTTCATTCCTTGCTCTACTCCGTAATGTCCTCCAACTTTCTCTCTGAAGGGAGCCTATTTTACACACTCCTGATTCATCAATATAGGAGATATATGTTCTTGTATATGGCTTGTGTTACATTTGCTTACACATGAATTAAGAATTATTTTCAGGTGTAGTTCCATAGTGTAGCGGTTAGCACGTTTGTTTTACATGCAGAAGGTCCTGGGTTCACATCCCAGTGGAGCCATGGTGCATGGTCTTTGGCCATGCCACCCTGAACAAGCCTGATATCTGATCTTGGAAGCTAAGTAGGGTTGGGCCTGGTTAGTACTTGGATGGGAGACCACCTAGGAAGTCCAAGTGCTGTAGGCATAAATAATACTACAAATAAAAATAATAAAAAAAGAATTATTCTCAGGTAATTTCAAAGCTTGTTTGAGTCCTCAGAGCCAGACATTGGTTCTCATATTTCTTCTGTAGCTCTACTTCCTGAGCATGGTGCCAGGCGTGCCATCAGAATAAATGTTTATTCATTGCTGAATAAATGTCTCAGAAAATCCAGTCAATCCTACCTTAAACCACATGGATGCTTTTATTTTTTTGCCTAGAGACAACGGGTGTTTCCTTAGTGCTTTTATAACAGAGAAGCAAAGCAGCCTTTGGAAAAAGTACAAATAAAGCAACTGTGAACACAAAGGTATATGTCATAATGTTCTTTTGGGGATTAACTACATTTTTTTCCCCCAAAGAAATGTTTACCCTTGGCTTAATCTCAGTTTGATGTTTTCTAAACTGTACCAGAATCAGTTTTCCTTATCTCAGAGTAATGGAGGTCAGGGATAGCTGGGCCATTACCTCTAATTAAATCTCTAAATAATGAGGAGGAGGAGAATAATTTTAGCCCCAAATCCCTACTTTTTTTCTAATGTTTCAGGAGAGCTGTTGCAAAGAGTAACACTAAAAAACAGAGTTTTATTCTCTTCTCTCCCCACTATTATCTTAATGAGAAATCTTAATGAGAAAATAAATCTAACTTCATCCTTAGTTTCCACTCACACCCTAAATAGGCAATAGTGGGCTACCTACCAAGAGACCTATCAACACCCATTTTTAAGGATAGTTGCACAGTGATATAAGGTGTCATTTTCAGCACTGGGCGTGCTGCCTCAGCAAATCAAAGGGCCTAGATGATGGCTTGTTGTTTTCTAGAAAATTAGATTTGTTATACATGGGTTTCTTGCAAAGAAGATGATTCAAGTTTCTGTTGGGGTGACATGGACTGCTTTGTACTGCTCAATTCCTGGCTCTGTCTCAGGTCACAGGACCGTTCTTTTCCTGACTAGCTATCTTTTAAAAGTTTACCACTCATCCTCCACCTCACATCCATTAGGATGGCTATTTTTTGGGAAAAACAAAAAACAAAAATAGAAAATAAAAAGTGTTGGTGACGATGTAGACAAATTGGAACACTTACACTCTGTTAATGGGAATATAAAAGTAAAAGGGTGCAGTTGCTATGGAAACGATAAGGGTTTCCTCAAAAAATTTAAATAAAATGGAATTACCATATGATCCAGCAATTTCACTTCTGGAACTATCTCTCCCCCACCACACCACCCACACACACAAATTGAATGCGGGCTCTCTAGGAGATATTTGTAATACAATGTTCACAGCAGCATTAGTCATAATAGCCAAAAGGTAGAAGCAACCTAACAGTCCATAGGCAAATGGACAGATAAGAAATGTGATATAAACATATAATAGAATATTGTTCATCCTTAAAAAGGGAGGAAATTCTGACATATGCTACAACATAAATGAACCTGGAGGATATTACACTAAGTGAAAAAAGCCAACCGCAAAAGAACAAATACTGTATGATTCCACTTAAATGAAGTACCTAAAGTTATCAAATTTAGAGACAGAAGATGGAATGGTGTTTGCCAAGGACTGGAGAAGGAAGAGAAATGGGGAATTATTATTTAATGAGTACAATGTTTCGGTTTTGCCTGAGAAGAGTTCTGGAAATGGAAGGTCGTGGTTGCAGCACAAAACTGTGAATATACTTAATGAACTGTACATTTAAGGATGGTTAAGATAGTAAATTTGATGTTATGTGTATTTTACCACAGTTTCTTCCCAAAAGATATTAAAGACAAATTTATCACTTATCAGAAGTGGGTTAGGGTTGAGTGAAGGTATCAAGGCCATGTGACTGGCCTATAGGGTCAGCAAACACAGCACGTATATCACCAATTTCCCTCTTCCCATGCCCATGACAAACATTATTAATTAATCATTCCACTATGCAGCGTCATAACCTTTCTTAACATTGGGCATTACCAAAAAATTAGAGTTGATATGTCAGCTCTGTCAACATAGGAGAAAATTGTGAATGTCTTTACAATTCATGCTGGAGAAAGAAAGAGCGCGATAGCATAAAATTTTAAAAGATAAGAAAAATCAATATGAACTCAACATATTTAAAAATTTTTTCTTTTAATGCTCTGTTTCAAAAATGTCCCCATAACTGAAACAGAAGCATAACCATTGGTCAACATCACAACTCATTTGAACCCATATGACCCAAGTTCAGGTCTCTCTATTTTCTACAAAAAAGAATTAGAACTCTTTGAAGGGGAAGTGATTTCAAGTCTTGGGACAGGAAAATTCAGAGTGATTCTAGAATATTCTATTGTTGCCAGAGAGCAAAGATGCTTTTAAAAACCACTGAATGTTGCAAAAAGGACGAAAGAGAAACTTAGGTGGATACCCAAGCTATACCCATGTAAGCATAAAATCATCGTCATCATTATCATCATCATCATCATCATCATCATCATCATCAAGCAGCACAACATACATAAATGCAAAAAGTTAATATAGAGTACTAAAGATAGTAGTAATATAAAATGGAAATAAATTATAATTTTATTGCTGTTATTAAGTTATAATCATTGAGTACAAAGCTAGTTTGTTTCTTTTCTACTTAATACATAGACACTGTTGATTTTGGGTCTATCAAGTATAATGTGAATCTATTTCTATCTGTATGAACAGGAAAGATTGGGGATCTGCAAGTGGGCCAAGCAGTCCCTTCAAAATTAACCATGAACACAATCGTACTATAGCAAGGAATAAGCAAAGTCCATCAGTTCATTGCCATTAATGATTAAACATAATAAGCACTGAAAAGAGAACCCGATGGTGTGTTTTCAAATGATAAATTAGCTGAATGTCATGCCCACTCTCCAAGAGAGAGCAATGACCCACTCCCCCAGCTGCCAGGGGGAAAAATCCTCTAGATGACCCCACTAATGAGACGCTGATAAGACGTAAGTTCTAATTATACTAGAGAGGTCAATATATCATAATGACAGAAAAATAAGGTAGGTTTAAGCCATCTGCTCACAACTTCTGGTAAAAACACTGAATTTCGGTAAAAGACTGTCTGAGAGACAGGGATATTAATTTTCCATGATGTAACTAGCACACTTTGTAATAAAAGGGGCTTGAACCACAGGACTATGCAACCAAATCCTACATCTTGGCCTAAAATCAACTTAGAACTCGCTACCTCACAGGGTCTTTTTCTTTCAGGGTATGATAAAGTTTCTAATATCCTATAAATTTTATGTCACATATACTTACTAAGGTAGAGTAAAATTTGGACCACAGGAATGTGTAAGAATAAACATAAAAACATCTGTTTTGTAATAATATGTGTTTTTTTAAGTATGTGCTTTTAAAGGTATTTAGGTCATTTAAGGAAACAATATATTTAATTTATGATTTTTAACCAAGTCCTTAAAAGTGTTTGTTAGGTTGCAATCACTGTAAATGATTAAGAAAATTTGCTTTATTAAATCCATACATTTTGATAACTTTGTTGAATAAGTAGTATGTGACTATTTGAGGAGTGAGAATTGTGTTTAAAGAAATATTGCTTAATAAATTCCCAGGGTTATAAATTGGACATTAAACAATCACAAATGGTCATGAGTATTCCTCCCCTAAGCACAAAAGTCCATTGTATACTAAAGACCATCAAAAAGAAAACAAATTTGCCATCCCAAGAACATTAAAAAAAGATAGTTATTCAAATAAAGATATCACATGCTGAATCTTTTCTATACCACTAGTGTTAATTTCTCATATTTGGTGGGATTTGACTTTCAGATCAGCCTTCCAGGTGTGATGAAAGTTTTGCTTCCTCAGTTTCATTGCCAACCTATAGCTATCAAATCCATACCTTTTGGCTCATCTGTTTTTCCTCTTGGATTATCATCTTTTGTGGAATCCTTCAAAGTTCCATATTCCTTTTCCATTTTAGCTGCTTCTTCCTTGGTACTATCTGTTTCTTCATGATTCTTTTCCAATGGTGCTGTAATCAGATTGTGCATGGTTATTATAACCCTACTTCCTATTTATTAATTAATTCCTAATATAGAAATAAATGTTATTGCAAAGGTATAGTTTGAGGTCATTATTTTTTGAGCTGAAAGGGATTTTAATGATTATATAGTGCAACTCCCTCACCCCACCTTATTTCACAGAAGAGGAAACTGTGAGGGAAGAGATGTGCCTAAGGTCATCTACTGAGTTAGAAGGAGAGCTGGGCCAACAACCCCACTTTCCAGATTCTGGTTTAGTGTTCTTTCCCTCTGCCACACTATATCATTAGAGCATAAAATACTTTCCTTACTTTAATTAACACAGGAAATCAAGTGGGATATGTCAGGTCCCAAAGAAAATTTGAGTCTTGATTCCAAATTAAAATAACTCTGTAGTTGCCCAATCTCTCCTTGATGCTATATTTTTGAAGAACACTCTATTACTCAGAGTAGCACCTAAGAATTCAGAAGCCATGGCAAGACTTCTCTCCTTCTGCCTCATTCTTCACACTCCCTTACCCTGGTCACCCCAAAGCAAGGAAGAGAGTTGAACCCTTGCTGTCAAGAAAGGGTAACCTTTGTTCATGTCTCACATAAAAATGACTATTGTTTTTTTTAAAAAAACTGTATTTTCTTCTAGTACTCCTATATTGAATTAAAAATCATAAACCTTAAAGTAAGTAATCCCTTATAAACAATTGTAATGTATTTCTGTTGCTAATAAAATAAGGAAAGTAGCCCAATAATAAGCTCTTTTTTTAAAAATAAAAGGATTGTTACTATAAGAAAAAAAAGAAAAATCAATCATTGTCTCGTTATATAAAACATCCACTACCAGTGCTGTGGTCTGTATTTTTTTTTTATACATAAATTTTTCCTACTTGTAGTAATATTCTGTTCCTTGCTTTTGTTATTCATTAACATCATTATGAAAGGATGTTTTTAGGTTATTAAAAACTACTTCAAAACATCGTTTTAAAGGGATGTATACTATGCTATCAAATATATGTGGATAATTTCTGTGACAGGGACACAACCTTAAGGTATATGAATTTTTCTCTTTTTGCTCCTCCTTCCCCTCTGAAAGGAGGCTCCTTGCACAGCTTGGCTTGGTAGGGTGATGGGTGGAGAGTCAGAAATGAAGAAACAAAGTGAGATAGATAAATCATACTACATAGGGGCAGAGACTATCCCAGAGGCGAGAGAAGATCTGGGAGGGGAGAGGAAGTGGAAGGGGCAGCAGAGAGTGGACAGATGACCAGGGACAATAATCTGGAAAAGTGGTGATCTGGGCGGGGCGGGGGGAAGATATCTAAAGAAAAATTTTAAGAAAATTGCTCAGTTTTGTGATGTAGCCCTTTCCTTAACCCACCAGCCACCTCTTGAGAATCTTCAGTAAAGACCTGTATTTCTTTTCAGTGCTTCTTGGGATAAGATTTCTGTGCTGGGACTGGCTACAAAATAGCCAAGGGTACAGCTATTTAATTCCATGGTTAGATGTTAAAACTTTTTGAAATCTATTAATTCTTTATCAGTGCTTACTAAAGTTTATTATTTACCACACAACAGGGTTGTTGTGCTAAAAGCTAAAAAAAAAAAAAAGTTAAATTAATCATACCTGGGAAAAGTTTGCTTTTATTGTCAGTTATATTTTTTTCTAGTTTGTTCTTGGTCTGAAGAGCAATTGTTTCATCCAAGTTTTCTGGAGGGAAGAAGAGATAAAATATAACTTTATTCCTTAAAATATCATATGAAACTTTTACTAAAAATGTTTGAATCTCACCAGAAATATCATGATAGCAATTTCATAATATTAATATTGCTAGTAAGATATGTTGACATGAATTTTATTTCTAGAAATCATATACTCTCAGGACTGAAAGGTATGCTATTTGAGATTCTCAAGTTTAGCCTCCTGCTTAGTTAATTGCAGAAGTCTCTTCTATATTTTTGTGGCCACTACTAGAACGCATCCAAGGTTGAAATCTACAATGAAAACCTGTGGTTTTGGCCTACTCAACACCTTTTGGTAACTACACCTTGATTTTGTTTTGGAGAACACAGACTGCTCCCACGCTCAGCACAGTTGGCTCAAGTGGGGGCTGCAATTAGTCCAGGCCTGACTCCTCAGGGTCTTCCATTCCTTGGGCTACAGTGATTGGTTCATGGAGAATAACATGACTCAAGCCAGGCCAATGAGATTCAATGCTAGAATTACTGGGAGAAAGAGGATCTCTTCCAGGTTGGGGCTGTGCTAGCCATCTTGTTCCTCTAAGGGATCAGATTATCTCCAATGAATCAATACATGGAAAGTCAGAGCTGTAGGTTGGAGAGGGATAGACTCTTCACACAATAGGTGAACTTCACAAACCTGAAGCCAGACCACTGCAAACCCTGGACTTTTCACTACTTGAGGCAATTAAATTTCCTTTTCGCTCAAGCCTAAGTGTTGGATTTTCATCATATGGCTCCTCATTAATTCATGAGGCAGCCTCATCTATTGTTGGGTGGTTTTAAGGGTGAGAATTTTCTTATTCTTATCAAGATGAAATCTATATCCTTGTCTTTGTCCTAACTTGGCTTTTCGGAGTAATATCATACAAGTGTGACTAGACAGGAACCTAGCCTATGAACACCTCAAAGTAGACAATGCATTAGAATCTATATTCTTTCTATTGAGTTATTCACCTAGCCACATATCTATCACTGCCTTATCACTAATAAGGCAGGCTTTTTTTTTTTTTGCTATTTGCAACCAAGCATTTCTTTGCAATTAGTCCATAAGATTTTGTTATTACTTTGTACTATTTCTCCCTAAGTAAATTCCTATTTCTACCCTACCCATACCTCTTTTAAGAAGAAAATCCAGTATATTCTGTGTGTGATGCATTCTGTTTTCTTCTAGATAGTATTTTGATATATTTCCTTTTAACTTTCTATACATATGTCCATTTTTAACACCAAAATTCAGGTCACATTCTAAATGGTTTGAAATATTCAACAGTATATCATAAATATTTCCTCCTGTCATTAATCTTTATAAATAATACTTATATTATATATGTAATAAACATACCCAATTATTAAAATACAAACATTTAAAAATAAAATTGAAATAGTCTAACATAAGATTAAATAATTTTAGATATTCTTCTCTTGTGAAGTATCTAGGTTATTTCCATTTTTCTGTTCCTATGAACTAGTGCTGTCCAATAGAACTTTCTGCAATGATGGAAATATTCATTTCTGTACTGTTCAATATGGTAGCCACCAAGTACATAGGACAATTGAGCACTTAAAATGTGCCTAGTGTAACTGAGGAACTAGATTTTCAATTTTGTTTAATTCTGGTTACTTTCTATTTTAATAGCACCGTGTGCTTAATGGCTACCATGTTGGACAGTACAGCCAAAAACAATGGTGGAAATATCTACCTTGTACATGAGCCTTGTGACAACTCTAATTTATTACCACAGGATAAGTGACTTAAGTGTAAAGGTTCTGAATCACAGGGTATTGGTATGAAACAATGACTAATTTTAAACAATATCTTTGATCTACTGTGAAGTGAGCACGAAGCACTGTGTAACAAGAGCCCATTGTTTGTTAAGTAAGATAAATAAGATAAATTACGTAGGTGTATGTGTGTACACACACAAACAGAAAAATATCTGGAAAGATATAAACCAAAATATTACCTGGATATTGGTATTATGAGTGATTTTTTGCTTCCTTTTTTTGCATTGGCTTATTTTTAAAAATAAATATATTCTTTTATAATAAAAATTGTAAAACTATTTTAATGTGGGAAAAAATAAAGTTTATAAAGAATAATTCTAGTTTACTGTCGTATGAAATTTTCTCTTCTGTTTAATTCTTCCTCCCTCATCAGATAACAGAGTAAGGGGCCATGATGTCATCTTGCCCAAAGGACATCAGGGATGAAAGGTATTTGTTAATTAACTCAACCAAGCAGAAAAACAAAAGGCTTTCAAACAACAACAAAAATTTACATGCAAGATCGAAGAATGTCCAAGTTTATTTATAAAGTTCCAAGAATCAAGGGTTGGCAAATTTTTTCCATAAAGAGACAGTCAATACTTTTGGCTTTTTGGGTTATATGGTATCTGTCTCAACTACTCAACTCTGTAATTGCAGCATAAAAGCAGTCATAGACATTAAAACAAGTGAGCATGGCTGTATTCCAATAAAACTTTATTTATGGAACTAAACTTTGAATTTTATATAGCTTCCTTGTGTCATAAAATAATATTTGCCTTATGATTTTTTTTCAACCACTTAAAAATGTAAAAGCCATTCTTAGCTTGTGTGCTATACAAAAATAGGTAATAGGCTGAATTTGGTCTGGGGCAGTAGTTTTCTAACCCCTGTTGTAGATAACGAAGTCCTTTTACAGATGTAGAAACCAATGCATAGTGAATGCCTTCCTCCACATGACAGAGATGGTCTGAAGCAGAATTTCTGATGCCCAGTCTAGAGCTCTTTTCTTATCATATACAGAGATTACTGGTTAAAGTCAAGACCCTTTTAGTCCTGACCATTCCAACACAATTAGAAACAAAATGCCAAATTTTAATAAAATTTTCTCTGTGAAGATTATTAGAGAATATCAGGAAGACAAAATATAACAAATGTGAAATGTTTCTACTCAAACTGGATCTATAAAGATAAAGAGTTGAAAACTTCCAGTTATTTCAACTTGCATGCATTATCAAGCTAGGGCAATTCTGGTTACTCAGATGATTCTGGCCATTTTGGTGTAAGCTATCAAATTAGTAAAGTATTTATTGCCAAATCTCTAATTCACTTGGGACAATGAAAACTAACAATAGTAAAAACAAAACATATAGCACTCTCACCAAGATAGGAAACACCTTCTTCTGGAGATATTGTGCCATACTTTACCATCATCTTCACAAAATCAATCAGTGTTTTCATGATAGTAATCAGTGTTTCTTTCTCTTTTGCCTCTTTTTCTATATAAAAAGACAAAATAATTTTTTTAAATATTAATGGAGTATAGCGTCATCTTTCAATGCCAATTTATGAAGCATTGCATCTTATTGAAATATTTGTACCTACATTTATAGCTAAAAGCACATATATTTAATTTACAAAAATCTCAAGATTTATTGGGAATACAGAACATTGTACAGGTATACTATACTTTTTCAGAAATGGACAATTATAGCTTCTTCAGAAAGATTTACTTTAAAGTATTTTATTAGTACAGTAAATAACAGAGATAGTTTATGACCTGAGATAATATGAACACAAAGGGAAAGCTAGAAGATTGGGGACCTGACAACTATTCTTTACTCAGGCTGTACGTTTTTGAGAGTAAGAATGACTTGTTTTCATTCATTAGCTTAATATTTTAAATAAAAACACACATGTATCTTTTTTTCTAATGTAAAGTTGATTTTTAAGGTAGCATATATTACTTTATATACTTTAGTTCATATGAAGGAATGGATGAATATAGTAATAACGTTCCAACAGTACAGAAGTAAATAATAGTGAAAGTAACATTCTCTTCCTCCACCCAATTCCTACTCTCTATAGGTAAGCATCAGTAACAATTCCTTGGGAACTCTTTATATATGACATATTGTTCTACATCTTGATGGAACAAGATGGCCAATGATTCCACAGTAGTGCAGTAGATGTGTTAATTCTAAAACCAGAAAAAAAATCTATTCACATTTTTGAAGGAGAAAACTAAGGAGAACCCACTTTCCCTAGTCTTTTAGCTACTATGAAGGATTTTCTCTACATACTTCTAGGCTTTTCCTCATCTTTTCATCCTCCTCACTAACATGAGGTTAGCAGGCAGTAGCCATTCATCTACATTTCTCTGCCACTGAGGATTTGGAATCTTTCTTCTTTCTGCTTCCCTGTGGAAGGCAGAGACCTGAGAAAAGATCTGTAGATTCGAACTCTCCCTGAAATTGGCTGTTTCAAGAGCTAGACTGAGGGCAAGCAAGCCTACTCTTGGCTCTCATACTAAACTACATTCTATAGCCCAGTCTTTATCAGTATCAGAGATATTTTTATTTTCTACCTGTTTTATTTCTCAATTGGTTCAGACCTTGGGTGAGAAAGATAGGTACTGTCAAAGACCTCAGTGTGAGTATTAAATTAAGAATCCATAAAAATAAAGGCATTAAGGGTTGGGGACAGAGGAACTGAAAGATTAAAACAAATCAAATAAGGAACATTTCATACAGTGGAATCTTTAAAATACCATAAAAGTAAAAAGGTTAAAGGAAAGGAAAGGTAGGAGAAGAGGTGGTGGAGAGATCCTGTGAAAGGACTGGTAAATATTATCTTCAACCACACCATTATTTGCTCAAGATCACATCTATATAAATATTTGGTATTATGCTGATGCTCTTCACTAACAAGAAGTGACTCACCAGGATGACAGAGTTCATGAGCTGGGTGTCTGCCAACCAATGGAGCAAGATGGTTCAGAATGGACCCTAAGATTACAAGCCCTGCAGGGGGGCTGAGGTGCCATCTGGCTGAGGTGCCATCTGGTCAATGTCTAGAACTGAAGGACAAAGGATGTTCTCCAGAAATGAAAGCTTACCCTAAGGTCACTTCTTGGGTAACTATTACAATTACAGAAATCTTTATTGCAAACATTCAATCTAGGGCTGAATCCTTGAACAGGGAGAGAAAAAGCTAGTAAGGCAGTGCAGGGCATCTGTCTGGACAACAACAACAGAAAATTTGCTCATTATTATCCTTCTCATAAATTTATTTTGGCGTACATACAAGAGAAAAGAGCAAGACAGAGTATGAACCTGTTTTTTTTTGTTAAAAAAAATCATTTTCCAAGTGTATTTTGGGCTCCTGACTTCCTTTAGTTCAATGTTTATGCCATTTAAACTCATTTAAAGACTGAAGCTGATATGTCTAAAAAGCAAAATTCCGAATCATCTATAGAATAATAAATTATGTTCCATACACTATTCCCACTAGGAGAGAAAAATGAATAAAGCTTATATATATAAAGATTTGCACTAGGAGTGGAGGCTGAACTGGGTCAAGTGGGGACACTATCTGATTCATTTCTGCACCTGTACAAGGTTTACTCTAGTATCATGAATGTAGCACATGTTCAATAATTGTTTGTTGAACAAATAAATGAACCCTCTAGCAATTGTCCAGAAACTCCACCTTTCCTGATTATCTTTTCATAAATATTTCCATGACTAGTATACTTCTTTTGAAAAAAAATAGATATGAACTACCTTTCCTAAGGCCACAACATATGTCATTGAGGATTGCATTGGAAACTGAAAACAGGAAGAAAAAAAACCACCCACACATTTCCTGGAATTACTGTTTCTGTTCCACATGGTCAGAAAACACAATTTTTACCTGAATCAATACTTTTCAGTAGCGCATAGAAATTTGGGAAATATTGGAGTTCCTCAAAGTTGTCTTCACTGTAGGTTTTAGTTCTCCTTTCTAAGCCATTTGTCAAGGTTAAGGTGTTAGATACTGTTTCATCATTTTCTCCATTAGTAAAACCATCTCGAATTGCTGCCATTGGAGTCTCCAGTGGGAATGAAAAATCAATAAAAAAATAAAATTTTGTTAGAACTAATGATACTCCAGTTTGATTCTTTTCTCTGAAGTGTCCTTAAATGTGAAGTGCAAGAATAACTCCTCCTTTGCTAGCTCCTGCAGGATCAAACCCTTTTCTAGGCACATGGGTGGGCATCTAGTCACATGAATAAGACATTGGGACTTATAGACAGGTGCTCAACCTGAAGAACCTGGATCCTGCTCAGGGGAGAATACACAGGGAATTTCTAGATTGCTGCTCTGACCGAGTTCCCCTCCATCAATTCTCATGAGTGTCTCCTTGTAAAACTGCCTTTCATTGAGGAAGGGAGTTTTGCATTCACAGAATCTACTGAAAGAGATGATTCTAGGCATAGGAGAGCTTGTCAGAATATCTAAGCTAGTACAGCAGTCACATCTGGAGATTTCTTGGTGATATTTTAAGGGCTGTCTAGAAAGGTACAGGAGACTTTTCCCCAGACCTGATTCATGCCCAGTGTTCCTCATTTTAATGATCCTTTCTCCATTCAGTGAAGTAGACAGAAACCAGCAAGCTTTTTTTCCCCTTTCCTCCTTCCTTTCTTTCTATTCAATCCATCAATAGTCTTTTTTGCTCTACTTTCAAAACTTACCCCAGATTTGTACATTTCTCTCTTTTCTACTACCTCACTCTGGTCCAAGCTGCCTTCATCTCTTACTTTTCAACTGATATACCACCCATCTCCAATCTCTTCTCAGTACAGCATTTTCCACATTTGCAGCCAGAATTATCTTTTTTAAAAAAACTGATCATGTAACTCCTTCCTTATCGTCCTTCAGTGTTTTTCCATCATTACAACAAAGATCAGAATCCATAATATGGCTCATAAAGCCCTGCCTGGTCTGGCCTGGATCCACCACGACAATCTCATTTCTCTCTCTGTCTCTCTGTCTCTGTCTCTGTCTCTCTGTCTCTGTCTCTCTGTCTCTCTGTCTCTCTCTCTCTCTCTCTCTCTCTCTCTCTCTCTCTCCTTGTTTCTGTTACTTGGATACTCCATATATTCTTCTTTACTTACTGTCTCTCATGGTCTCAAGTTAACTCCTATTCAGCCTTCAGTTTTCGTCTTAAGCCACATCCTCTGGGATGCCTTCCTTGATCCTACATCTAGGAAGACAGGTTCCTTTTTTTTTTTTTAATAAGGGCTCATATAACCATGTATGTTTCCTCAGAGCACTTAATGCAGTTGTAATTAAAATGCATAACTATTTAAAGACCATCTACCTCTTCCATTAGACCTTAAGCTTAATGAGAGCAGGGATTATATCTTTTTAAATGAGCATTATATTTCCAGTGCTTGGTACATAGTTGGTACCTCAATAAATATTTATGAAAAGGATATTTCACTTGCATTGATGCATTTAGGTAACATGAGTAAATAGGTAGAGAAAATGGACATTTTAGATATGGGAAATAAAGTGTACATAATTGGAGTGAAGTATCATTAAAATAGCTATGTCAGTTTCAGTTCAGACTGGTAAGTTTGAGTGAAAGTCACGAGTTCTTTCATAAACCCAGAAAGTTTTTTTAGAGTGGGCAGATCTTTAAAAGCTGTGTAAAAAGGATCGCAACTGATGGGGATTAGAAGTAGGGAGAACAAAGGAGGACTTTTAGACTATATAGTAAAGAAAATCCAGACCCAATTTCTGTTTCTAGCCTCCTCTAAAACAAGAGTGTATAAGCCTATGTATTCATTCCCCTTATATTTGGGATAGGATGTTGAAGGAGATGAGAAGCCATGGGGTCTGGGTGCTCTGGTGGAGAAAATCAAAGAAAAGGTGAGGAGTTTGCTATGTTCCTATGGTCAGCTCCAGCCAGAGTTTTAAAGAAAATTCAAGGAGAAGAGAAAAATTTCAGAAGATTGACTGAAGTTAAAGAAAAGATGATGAGGCAAGAAATCCAGCAAGAAGAAGGAAGAATGAATAACTCTAAATAAAGGATGACAGATGGACCTCTGAACCAATGAAAAGAGAAAGGAGCAAATGGAAGAACACACGGTAGAACACAGAGGCAGCATCAGGTAACTAGTTCTGGGGAATATAAAAGCTGTGGCAGAGGATCAAATCAACTAAGTTTTTCTTTTCTTTTCTTTTTTGGATTTTGGGGGCAGATGATGACATCTAAGGTGAACAGAAGTTGGATACCAAAAGAGTTGTGAAATATTTGGTTTCAATGCACTGGGATCATAGAAATAGTTATTATAAGCAATAACCATTTCACATAATGTTGTGTTATACTATGAGACATAATATGCAACCTTTACTATGCGATATGATAATAACATGTATCTAAGTTACTCTCAAAGTAGAGTTTATGTATATCTTTTAACTTATTGCTATTTCATGAATATATATATATATATATTTTATTAGTTTCAAATATACAATACATTGGTTAGACATTTATATAGTTTATAAAACAATCCCCCTAATTGCTCCTTCTCCCCTCTGGATATATTTTAAGTGGGCTAAAAATGTCATGTACCCCATATTTTCTTTGGCACCAAGCAAGGTACTAATTATACATTGATTGTACTAATTATATACAAATAAAAGTATACACACATCCATGCACACACATTCATAACATACACATATATTTTCACCTATACATACCACTTTCTCTGGTATTTTTCCAGCCTGACTTTCAGTTCTGCTTGTGGGTTTACTGAGTTTCTCCTCATAATTATTGGCTTCCTTAGAGATCAACTTTTGTAAAACCTCTGCTACTTCATCTTCCAGTGTATGTGCCTGGCTTTCTGTGATCTGTTATAAAGAGTCAAAACACATATAACCGTTATTCCCATTTTTATGATAAAAAAATCTAGATAAAGTCTGTGGTTGAACACATATTTTTAGAAGACAAGAGACTCTTGGTCCCTCTTCTAGACAACTCTTCTTTATGCCTCCATACATGCTGGCCATCATAGTGACTGACCAGCACTCCTGGAAAGAAGTATCTTTGGGCTCACCATGCAAGTGGTCACTTCTATCTGTTGGAATGCACAGAACACTTACTTTGAGACACATCTTGAGGACTGTTTCTCAACCCTCAGCTTCAGGTCATGGTCAGGTAACCTTTGAAACCTGAGAATTTAGAACTCTATTAAAGCCTGCTAGGGCTGTGTAGGGCTGGGGAGCTAAGCTGAGGCAGGGTCCTCTTGGTCTGCTTAGAGTCTCCCAAATATTGCATGCCTTTGCTTGTGTTATTTCCTTCTCGCTTCACACACATTTTTTACTTCTACTGGTAAAATTCTAATTATCCTTCTAAACTCACTTCAAACACCTCCTCCTTTGAAACTTTTCTCTTATAGCTCAACTGGATATAATCCATCCTCTGGCACACTGAACAGATGTTACAGTTCTCACATAGCTTGCATTATATGCATGCATGTACTTGTCTAGTTCCTCTGATAGACTATACATTTCTAGAGGAAAAGAATGGTTCTTTACTTGTCCTCGAAACCTTTGGTGCTAGTATAAAGTAGACACATTATAAACATTTGGCTATTTGAATGTAGTGGCTTGGCTTCTTGGTATATTCCAAATTGTACTAAGAATTTGCTTTATTCTCATGCAAATAACTCACTAGGCCAAGATTCAGGAGTTTAGAAACAATCTTGTCAAATACTCCTCTGTCATTTTCCTCATAAATCCTGGTAGCAATTTTCTGGACAATGTCTTCAGCAGTTAAAGGAGTTCCATCTAGTTGATGAAGGCCATCTGGATCATCTAGACAGAGCAATCACAATTTTACTTCACAGTGAAAACACAGACTATTTCTTGGATCATATTAGATTTATAATATGTACCTTGCTCCTGTACACCTATATATGTTTGTAATATATTCAAACTCTTGGTTTGAAATAAAATTTCACTTCAAATTTAGAACCTAGAATAATAATGGAAATTCTGGAAGCTTCTTATGTAATTATAGAGGCAGGAAGATCTAAAGTCAACACAAAAGCCCTCTCCATTTTTTATTATCACTAATAATACAAAAAATATTATACTTTTTATAGTATGCCATATTTGTATAGTATGACATGTTGTTCAAAACCCCTTCTATATATCATATAATTTGATATTCCATTTCCACTCAAGGAGATTAGTAGTATCCACACAAGTATTCCCTTTGCAGGCAAATTCCTGGGCAGAGGGTAAGGGAAACTGTCTCACACCCAGAATCAGAGAGTACGTACTGAAGATTTTATGACTTACCTGGAATAAATGTTTACTTCTAAGTGAACATGTGTCAGAGTGCCTTTATAGAAGGCAGCTTAATGTGACAAGCCACTTTCTCTACCAGAAAATAGAGACCTAATTTTATGTACCTGGAATTTAAAATTTTAAAATGTGACAACAGATTTGCACAAAGCAATGTATAAAGCTATGTAAAGCTCTGCAGAGAAGATTGCAAATATGTATCTTTGGCATTCCTGGAATTACATATGACAGCAGTACTTCAGACTAGAGCATGGGCCCATTCTGAGAGAAAAGGAGAATGTAGTAAAGAAATGGAGAATGTAGTAGGGTTTGTGGCAAGAAAGCATTGCACCTTGTCCATGGAGAGCTCCCAGGAGTCAACTGGTCTTTTCCAATCTATACCCTATGGAGTGGAATATTCATATGAGCATATTTACAAGGCACTTAACTCCTCCTATCATGTCTATGTAGACTGAGATCAGAATTTTAGCCCCAATGACACCTCTTTTTATCTATATAACCTTGGACCACTATAAAAAAAGATAATAAGATTACCTATTTTATGGGATTCTGAGGATCAGATTAAAGAAGATTTAAAAGCATCTTTTAAATTGAAAAGTATTATATGAAAGTTAATGTAGTATTAATATAGCAGACAGTGGATTTGTACCTGAAATAAAGGAACTGCAATTATTTTCTAGAGAAAATAGACATTGACTCCTTGGCCAAATTCTGCTCCAATAATTTTGATCATATTCACTCAAAGAAAGAAGAACCTGCTATTTCGATTCTGAGTCTGTCCTTTTCTTTTATAGCTTCAAGGGATTCAAACAAGAATTTTCTTCCATGGTCTATCTTCCAGACTCTATGGAGATGGAAGTACATACAGACTCAGGCAGGCTATTTTCTTGTTGTTTGTAAAGAAACTGAGGAAAATGAGTAGGGTGATTACACAAGCAGGACTGGAAGGTATTTTTTATTTTTATTTTTTTATAGTTTAAACATTTTTTTTAATTTTTAAAAATTTTAATTAGTTTCAAACATACAGTACATTGTTTAGACATCTATATAGTTAGTAAAATGACCCCCCCAATTGCTCCCTCCCTCCCCTGACCCTCCACCTAGCCAATGTATTAATGCTAATTGCATTCTCTAAGCTGTGCTCCCCATCCCTGTGAACATCCATCAGCTACTAATTTGTAATTCTTTAATCCTTCACCCTATTTCCTAGCTCCCCAAACTCCACTCCTCTCTTTCCATCACCAAATTGTCCACTATATTTGTGATTCTGTTTTTGATTAGTTTATTCTTTTTTTTTCTTTAAATTCCGCACATAAGTGAAACCATATAGTGTTTATCATTCTCTGTCTGGCTTAAATACCTTCTAGGTCATCACAGCAATATCTTTTTCCGTTCTCTTCTTTTTCATATGTAGAGGTATTGTTTTATTATCCTTTCAGCCACTCTATCTTTTGGTTGGAGCACTTAATTCTTTTCCATTTCAGGTACTTATTGTAGGAATGTAGTTGTTACCATTCTTTATTTCTATTTTTGATAAATGTTTTTTTCTTCTTAAAGAAGTCCCTCTAACATTTCCTGTAATTCTGGCTTGGTGGTGATAAATTTCTTTAGTTTATTTTGTCTGTGAAGCTCTTTATCTGTCCATCAACTCTAAATGATAGCTTTTGCCAAGTCCTTCTGCCCTGCATAGTCTCTCTTGAGAAATCAGCTGCCAGTTGTATGAGTGTTCCCTTATATGTAATTATTTGTTTTTCCCTTGCAGCTTTTCAAATTCTTTCTTTGTATTTAATTTTTGGCATTTTAATTATGATGAGTCTTGGTGTGGGCCTCTTTGGATCCCTGATTTTTGAAATTCTCTGAGCTTCCTGGGGTTTTATGTCCATTTCTTTCACCAG